>PVLC010010139.1:0-31971 GCA_004027655.1 Graphiurus murinus | reverse complement strand
CTAGAGGATCCAGGTTCACGGCCAGCCTCAGCTACCTAGTGAGGCACTCCACAACGTAGTGAGACCCGGTTTCAAAATAAAGAATAAAAAATAGGGCTGGGGGTATAGCTCGAGGGTAGAATGCCTCTGAGTTCAATCCCCAGTACCACAAAAAAAAAAAAAAAAAAACCTCAATATGAGCTAGGGGTATAGCAAGTGGTAGAGTGCATGCCTAGAATGCTTGGGGCCCTAAGTTTAATCCCCAGTACCATTAAAAAAAAATAAAACAAACTCAATTAAATGGGAAACTTTAGCAAAATCACAAGTATACTATTTGGGAATATTAATAAAATATTAATATAATGATATAATGAACCCAGAAAAATTAAAGAAAAAAAAGGCAAAACACAAAACACATAGAAAATAACAATGGGCCTCTTCATACTAAAGAAATTAAATTCATAATTAAAGAGATTCCAGAAAATAATCTATAGGTACAAATGATTACACTGGTAAATTTAATTAAATATTAGTCTTCTATAAATTATTCCAGAAAATATTGATGGAAGAAATAAAACTCAGCTCTTTTATAAGAATACCAAACTTTTTACCAAAACTTGAAATTGAATAAAATGAAATTTATATATCAATATCTCACATAAACTGTAATGCAAAATTTCTCAAAAATAGCAAACAGAATCCAAGCTATATCTAAAATAGACAATACATCATTTCAATAAACACTGTTGCCAAAACTGGATTTCAATCTCGAGAAAAATAAACCTTGACCTCTACCAACATCATATATAAAACTATAGACCTAAATCTAAGAGTTAAAACTGTAAAAAAAAAAATGGGAAAAGCATAGAAGAAAATTTTAACCACCTTGGGAGTAGACAGAAATTTCTCAATGCATGTGCGCGCGTGTGCACGCTGTAAGAGAATGAAGATAACTTGAAAAATATATTTAAGGAAGAATTTGTACTTAGAATATGTAAAGAATTCTTATAACCATGATAAGAAGACAAAAATTAAATTTTAAAAATTGGTAAAAATTTTAAAAATCACACACATACACATACACACACAAGATATACAAGGCCAGATGTGGTGGCATATACTTGTAATCCCAGTACTTGGGAGGCTGAAACAGGAGGATTGCTAGGTTCTGGTACAGCCTCAGCAACATAGCTAGACTCTCAGCAATGTGTTAAAACCCCATTTCAAAACAAAAAATTGAAAAATTGGGCTGTAGGTGTAGCTCAGAGAAAAAAAAATGCCTCTGGGTTTAATCTTCAGTACAGAAAAAAAGAAGAAAGGAAGGAAGGAAGGAAACACAAGTGGCAAACACTGATGTGCAAAGATGAAAGATATTTAACACAACTAATCAGGAAAATGCCCAATAAAACCATAAGATACCATTATATACCCATCAGAGTGAAAATTTGAAAGACTGATCATATAAAGTATTAAGAAGGATGTAGAGAAACTACACTTTAAATGTTTCTGAAATAAGCATAATCATTTTGGAAAATACCCTGGAAATTAAGTTAAACTATATGTGTTTATATAGTTATCAATCTTAATCCTTAATTCTCAATTCTGTTACGAAGTATTCACCCAAGAGAAGTGAAAATGTATGGCACCCCAGGCATTGTGCACTAACATTCGTAGCAGTGTTACTCATGATATCCCCAAATTAGAACCAACACAAATATGTAGCAACAGGTGGATGGATCAACAAAATGTGATATTTACCTAGAATGGAATGCTGCACAGCAAAACTGGTAAACATTCAAAAATGTTATGTTGTGCCAAAGAAGCACAGTCAAGAGTACATAACACATGGTTCCGTTTGTATTAAAACTCAGGAAAAGACAAATATAATTCAGTGACACAGCAGTTCAGTTTTGCTTGGGGCTGGGGATGGGTCACCAGGAAGGTAAACAAGGAAATATATTTTGATGATAGAAATGCTGTACATCTTGACAGGATATATGATACACAAGTGGAAAGATTTGTCAAAAGTTGTGAAAATTATACTTAAAATGGATGCCTTACAGAGTATATGTTCAGGATACAGGAGGCCCCAGGTTCAATCCCAGCAAAACACACACACACACACACACACACACACACACACACACATACACACAGAGGTGGCATTTACTCCATGTACATTATACTTCAAATTTGATTTAAAACATGCCACGTTATAGAAGCTGATGTACAAATGGGATGAATGAATGAAATCAGATAATTAAGATAATTATTTGGAGCAAGAATAGAAGGAATTAACTTGGAAAGGGAAGTTGGGAAATTTCTGAGGTAATGAAAATGTTTGAATCTTGATTTGGTGCAGTGATGAGCCAAGACAGACATTTGCCAAAACCCTTTAAAATAAATTTTCTTTCTTTTCTTTTTTTTTCTGTGGTACTGGGGATTGAACCCAGGCCATTCTACCACTGAGCTACACCCCCAGCTTTTTGGAAACAGGGTCTCACTAAGTTGGTGAAGCTGTCCTCAAACCTGCATTCCTCCTGTCTCAGCTCCCAAGTACTAGGATTACAGGTGTGTGTCACCACACCTGGCTTTAAAGTGAATTCTTAATGTGTGGATTTTACATAAATTATACTTCAAATAAAGCTGATATGTAAAAAGACCTTAGGACTCCCATGACAGCATGCATTACAAAACGAAAATATCCTGAGGTGTATTATTCAATATGTTATACCTAGCCAGTAGCTACATGAACCTATTTAAATTTAAGTGAATTGAAAGTGCAGATGTTCATTTGTACAAGCTACATTTCAAATACTCAACAGCCACATGGGCCAATCAATGGTCACCACATTGGACAGTACAGATATAGAACATTTCTATCACTGCAGAAAGTTCTACTGCACAATTCGGAGGGAGAGAAATGTTAAAATAAGAATTGGTGGGGTGCATTAAATATGTATTTATTGGTATAAATAAAACTGAATTGGTAAAAATAGTGTATCATGAAGTAATTAACTATATACTCATTCATTTAATCATAGTTCATTGAATATATAGAGCACATAAGATTTTTGTGCGCATAACATGGAGCAATATAACTGATTATGAGACATTCTAGTTCTATTATCTCCTGTGTTCCTGAGAACCAGAAAGAAAGGAAAGAGATAGTTATAGTAGAGAAGAGAACTGATTGAAGTATCAAGTGTAAATTCCTATTCTCCACTTAGGAAGGCCTAGACCTAAAATGAATGTTCCAGTAGCAATAGTCATTGCTAGCTCTCAGGCTGGGGTCTAAAATATCCTTTCTCACTTTGAGAAACTGGGCTTTCTTGGAGAAATGTCTGATTCTAGGACTAGAGCAAGAAATCTACAGGATGAGCCTAACATATATTGTCACACCAACACTAAGAAAGTTATCAGAGACTACTAAGATCACATCAAATTGATGAGGCTCCCCTTGACCAATTTTTAAGTCAATTAGTTTAACTATGTGCACATATATATTTGTGTGTGTTATATTTGGCTGCTGATTCCTATTCTGAAAAAGTGTTCCTGACCTTGAATGAGTATATGATCCACCTGGGAGAACTTGTTAAAAGTCAGATTTTGACTCAGAAGGTCCTCAGATGGGGTCTGAGACTCTGTGTTTCCAACCAGATCTCAAATATCACTGTAAGCTGCATCCATGAACCATCCTTTGAGTAGCAAGATTGTAGCTCAGACCATATGACCTGCATTGAGAGACAGGATGGAGGTAAACGTTTTATTCTTTGTTCTTTTGAGAGGCAACCCTAATTCTATTTAAACACAAGTGGCATTTGCCTTAATCTGATGAAATAAGGCAGAGTCCTTAAAAAAAATCAGTAAGGATTCAGAGGAAAGAATCACTGCACAGAAGCCATACACAAACTACACGACATAGAGAATAGATAGCCAATCCAAAATGCATAGATGAAGGGCATATGGGGAGAGGAAAAAAGGGAGAGTGCTGAGAATTAGAATACTAAGCACATAACTTTGCAGATGGCGTGTGATCAGGACACTGTGGCACACTCAGTTAAAGTTAATTAACGCTGGTTAGTCTCTGTCACCACTTGAGTGATCACAGAAAAGAAATTTAATCTCTCTGGGACTTGATCTATTCATCTGAAATACAGAAATAAGTTCCTGGAGAAGTTCAAAACTGAATGAAAGTTCTGTACCACAGTAAGTGGCACTTAATAGACAGTACTGTTAGTTATTACACTTAGATTTTTTTAAGCTACAGTTTCTAACTTCTGAAATCTACTCTGCCCAATCAAAACTACCTTCTGAAGGATTTTCTTGTGTCTGACAAAGTTAAAAAAAAAATGCATCAACTCCCAAACCTAGGATTCCACCTGAGACACTCTCCTTTCTAGCTGTCCTGCATGATTTGTCATTACCTACCTTCTTCCTTTCCTTTTTGGAGCTGCCCCATGGCACAGCAACTTTCTCACAGTTCTCTCCCTAGTGAACCCCACACTCATCCAGCCCCACCCTCCTTCTTTATAGCTTTGTTCAAATACCACATTCTCCAAGAAGCCCACTGTGATCTTTTCTTTTCTAAGACCAAAGCTCAGATACCATACTCTTCACAAAAGTCCTTTGATACTGTTTCTAGGAATAGATAAATCTTTAGAAAATCCTACTTCTCAGTTCCAAAAGAATTTGATTAGGTTTTTATAGTTAAATCTGTCACTAAGGAACTCTAAGCAACAATATTTATATTTTCCTTACATCCTCTTAGTCTCTTAATATGAGGAAGAGAAAATTGAAAAAAAAAATGGAGATTGATCAAATGTAAATTTCATAAACATAAAACAAGAGTTGGAGCTGATTAATGTTTAGAAATATTTCCAATGCTGCTCTTATGCCATCTTAAGTTGACTTCTTCTTGTTAATCTTTAACTACTGAAGGGAAGATACATAGCATATACTCTACCCAAACTGTGTTGCATCTAAAATTTTAAATTAGATTTCTATAAACCACTAGGCTAAGCAACCAAAGAACTGATGGAATAAGATAAAATATAGGACAGAGAATACAAATAAAATTTTCTAATATTTTATCTACTCTGAAAAGTATTAAGAGAATTATTTCTTTACTATCTGTATTCTAGAGGGCACCATTTATTCCTTGGCATCTACTAAGAAAAATTAGTTACAGAAATGTACATTCTGTACTTGTCGGCTGCTACCAATGCAGTTCCATTATAAATGGTCATTACCCTCCAGTTTTGGCATTATTACCTTGAGGGCTCCACAAATGCTCTCCCATTGGTCAATCTTAACAAATGGCACAGCTGCAAAACAATGTCAGTTATGATTCAGCTCTAATTTTCCCTGTCAACAGCCTTGTTCAACTTCCCAGATATTCCTACTTGTTGCCAAGTCCATTTTGTAAACGAAATCTGCCTTTTGAAAATCACCATATGAATATGTCAACAGGTCATGAAATATTTTCATTACAAATCTTAAAGAAAAACTTAACTCTAAAGAAACAGCTTGGAAAATGTCTATTTCATTAAGTGCAAGTGTGAAATCTTGATGGAAAACATTTATTTTGGCAACTTTCAATCCTGCTGGTGGCCCCAAAATATCCCGAGCAGTCTATCTTTGTGGGAGGTGAAACTGGGGGTTCTGGAGCAAATGAAAAATTCCTTACTAGGAGCCCTTTGGATCATGAACATCAGGGGAAGACTAGGAAAATCCGAAGTATAAATGCCAGTTATAAGAGTTTATTCCAAAAGATCCTGTGCCATTAGAGTTGTTTCTCAATTATCCACATTAAAGACAAAAGAAGTAGTAGACAGACCAAAGATAGCAGATACTATCCCAAATTACTCATGTTTGATTTAGGAACATTTCTGTTCTTTGCTTCTGTTGAAGTGATTTTTCTCTTTCTAGAAAGACTTTCCACTCTCCATTGTCTGATGAGGTCTACTCATTGCTTATGATCCACTGCAAATGCCACCTCCCCTGTGCAGCCTTCTTTCCCCTCCTAGGGAGATCATCTCTCTGCTCTGCTCTCTCTCAGCCTCGGATGCCTACCGCATTACTGCATGTGTTCCGTAAACCTGTAATGATCTCTTTACATGTCAGTCTTCCCCAACTCTGAGAGATCCATGGGGTAAAGCCAATGTCTTAGTCATCTTCTGGTCCCTAGAGCCATGCTTCCAGCACACACAATGCCCAGTAAACATTTGTTTTAATGATTTATTTCCTGGGTAATCCCAACCCCTCTGGGAAGAGATATCACATAAATATCTGTGAGTCAACAAAATACTAAATTGGATTTAGAAACCAACACAGGCCATTCCCAAAGAATTTAATCAGGAAAAAAGTTCATGAGATTCCTTAAAAAGCTCGTCTTGAACCATTGTAATTTTTCTCCTACCTCTCTAGCACAAGCTATGCACTCCCTCATGATGCCCAGTATCATGAGGCTCTGTCTTGTCATTTATCATTTTAGGCACAAGTGCTATTTCTTTACTGATTAATGGGACTGTGCCTTAATAACTACAATGCTCCTTTATTTTCCTACAGAACATCATGTTTACCAATTTCTCTTAGCCACATTTCTCTATAAGTTTATTGTGGCACCTATCCACATGCACAAGGGAGAAAATTAAGAACCAAGAAAACTAAGTGACTCAGACAAGGCTACACAGTTGATAAATTACAACACTGAGGTAAGACTGGAATACCTTTGACTCTCTAATGTCTTAGTGTCCGAAATGCTGTCTGATGATGCTGTGGCTTATTCTCCATAATACAGAGAAAGTTCTGATCTCACGGAGAGAAAACCTCAGGATGAGGGAAGTTAAATGGCACATTCAAAGGTCCCAGAGAGGCACAGTCAGAGGCAAAGTAGAATTCAATGTCCTAGATAGGATTATTGATTCAAATATTTTGCCTCCTTGATGTTCCTTTTTAAAAAGAAATATGAATAATAATTTACTAGGGTGATATTTCAGCACAACTTTTTCCAAAATATAGGTAACATTAACAAAAAAATATGGCTAATATAGAAACCTTATAGAAGAAACCATTTTTAAGGTGAAAAATTAGTGATTTTTTTTAAAAAGCAAACAAAAACAGTACAGTGTGGATGATGGTTGACATCACTGCCTGTTTTGATGTTTGGTATATACACACAGAGCTACCTACTTGAGATTCTCCCCAGCTAGAGAGAAAAGGTTAGTGGAGGCCACATTGAGCAGAATCTGGGAAGGCAGGTAAGAAGGGAAGTGGTACAAAGGGTATTCCAGGTGCTTGCAAGCTAAAAAGAGGGAAGGGTCAGGTGGTTATGAGGGATGGTAAGAAAACATCTTTATAGTCCAGAAATAGGTAGGAGAGAAGGTTGCAATAAAGTAAGAAAGGTTCTTGTGTCAACTTGGAGTGGAGTAGGATTTATTTTATAGATTATTATTTTTACGGTGATTCATTATACATAAAATTTACTATTTTAGCCATTTTTAAGTGTATAGTTCTTTGGCATTAAGTCCACTCACACTATTGTGCAACCATTAGCATTATGAACTTGAACTTTTTTCATCTTTTCTGACTGAAAGTTCATACCTATTAAATGCTAACTTTCCATTTTCCCTCTTACCCCCTTGTCTGGCAGCTACCATTCTACTATCTCTGAATTTGACTGCTCCAAGTATCTGATATAAGTAGAATAATATAATATTTATCTTATTTCACTGAGTACAATGTCTCCAAGGTTCATCTATTTCGTAGCATGAGTCAGAATTTTCTTTTCAAGGCTGAATAACATTCCATTGTATGTTTATACCACATTTTTCTGTTCACTCATCTGTCATAGGACGTGTGTTACATACAACGTTTGGATCTTGAGAATAATGCTGCCATGAATGTGCGTATAAAAATATCTGTTCAAATATCTGCTTTCAATTAATTGGGGGCATATACCTAGGAATGGAATTGCTGGATCATGTGCTAATTCTACACATAATTTTTTAAAAGTGCCACATACCAGTTTCCATGGCAATTGCACAAGGCTCTGATTTCTCCACATCCTCATCAACACTTATTTCCTTTTTCTATTTTAGAATGACCATCTTAATGCATTTGGTTCAAATGCATTTAAATATGTTTAAATGCATTAAATGGTTTAAATATGAGTTTAATATGGTTAAATATTAAATGGTTTAAATATGAGTCATATCTCTAAAAGGTGCATATATTAAAAGTCTGGTCTCCAGAGTGGTGCTATAGGGAAGTGCTATGGACTTCTAGGAGGTGGAGCCTTGTGAGAGATTCCCAGGCCACTGGACAATCCCTAGGAAGGGATTGTGAGACCCTGCCTGCTCTCTTTCTCTCTGTTCCCATTCTAGATTTGATCATTTATCTCTGATATTAGCTCCCACATTCCTGTGCTACCATCTACTACCCTCACCTGAACTGAGCCAATGCAGACTCCAATCCTTTGAAATTCCCAAACCACTAGCCAAATAAACCAATTTTCTTTACAAGTTAGTTGCTTCAGGTGTTTTGTTGTACTAATGCATAGCTGACAAATATAGGATGTGAACAAGTAATTTTTAATGAAGAGTATGTTAACTGAAGATGAAAGTGTTAACAAGTATTTAGACGTTGTAAGAACTTCTTAATTATATTCTACAACTTTAGCTTCTATAGGTTAATTATTTTATTTTACTTATTTTGATTTATTTTATTATCTTGGTAAGAACACTTAAGTTCTACTATTTTAACAGATTTTTAGTGTACAATACAGTATCATTAATCATAGGTGCAATATTATACTCTTTGACAAGCAACTCCCCAATATCTCCTGCTTTCAGCCTCTGGCAATAACCTTTCTACTCTCTGTTCCTATGAGTTGGGCTACTTTAGATACCTCATAGAAGTGGAACTATGCAGTATTTGTTTTTCTGTGATTGACTTATTTCATAGTATAATGTCCTCAAGGCTCATCCATAATATCATATATTGCAGGATTTCCTTCTAAGGGAGAAATGTTTCCATTGTGATTTAACACCATATTTTGTTTATCCATTCATCCACAATGTATATTTAGATTGTTTCCATATCTTGGACATTTTGAACAGTGCTACAATGAACATGGGAGTGCTAATAGCTCTTTGATAACCTGATTCAATTATTTTAATGCCCAGAAATGAAATTTCTGGATCATATAATAGTTCTATGTTTAATTTTGGGGGAGAATCTCCATTTTTATTTCCACAGTGGTTGCAGTATTTTGTATTTCCATCAGCAATGTATAAAGGTTCTAATTTCTCCACATCTTTGCCTTCACTCATTGTCTTTTGTTATGTTGATAATAGCAATTCTGACATGAATGAGACAATTAGTGACATAGATTAGTGACGATTAGTGACGATTGATGATTAGTGACATAGAACATTGTTTCATATACCTATTGGCCATTGCATGCCTTCCTTAAGGAAATGTCTATTCAAGTCCTTAGCCCATTTGTGTGTGTGTGTGTGTGTGTGTGTGTGTGTGTGTGTGTGTGTGTGTGTTACTGGAGATTGAATCCAGGTGCATTCTACCTCTGAGCTAGACTCCCCCAGCCCTATTTTATTTTTATTTTGAAACAAGGTCTTGCTGTTGACAAGAGTCTCATTACTTGCTGAGACTGGCCTCAAACCTGCAATCCTCCTGTCTTGGCCTCCCAAGTACTAGGATTATAGGCATATGCCACCACACCTGGCTCCATTTTTAAACTGAAAATGAGTTATAAAAATTAAACCCCTAATCGGACATATGAATTAAAAACATTTCTTCTCCTTCTTTTGGTTGCATTTTCGTTCTGTTGGTTGTTTCCTTTGCTGTGCATAAGCTCCTTACTCTGATGTAGACCGACTTTTTAACTTTGCTTTTGTTGCCTGTACTTTTGGTGTCATATCCATGAAATAATTGCCAAGATTAATGTCATGATGCTTTCTCTTATGTTTATTTCTAGTTTTACATATGTTTCAGGTTTTAAAGTCTTTGATTTATCCAGAATTGATTTTTATGTATGGTGCAGAATAGAGGTTAAATTTCATTCTTTCGCATGTGGATATCCACTTTTCCAGCACCATTTATAGAAGGGAAGAGACTATCATTTCCCCACCATGTATTCTTGGTACCCTTGTGAAAGATGAGTTGATATGTCTGAACCTAATTCTGGGCACTTTGGTCTATGTGTCTATTTAGGTCAGTCCATGCTGTTTTAATTACTGTAGTAGTAGCAATATTATAGTAATATTTGCAATATATTCTGAAATCCGGAACTATGATGTTTCCAGAGTTAATTGTTTTATATAAGTAAAAATCCTAAAGACATTGGGTATAGATGGACTGTTGTGTCATTGAAGCCCCCTGAGTTGGCCAATCATCTACTATTCCATCTGGAAACATAAGCTAACATGATTTGTAAGTTTTGCTGCTTCTCAATGCAAAAGACCAAGAACTTTAATAATTTAGATACAACACTGATATAAATTTCTTAGTTAGTTTTAAAAGTGAAATTTATCTTATTCCCTTTCTTTTTTCAGAAAAATATTATCAGGAGTATTACTTAAATATTCATTATCTTACCTGTACTCAACCAACTTCCATTAAATTGTTATGTAACTCTTTATATCCTAAACTCAAATACTTCTACTAACAGAAAACTTTAAATTGTCTATCATGAAATACAAGTCCAAAGCTACATAGCCATATAGCTCCATATCTATTAATAAGAAAGTATGTTTCATGATGAGATATATAAATTTTTTAAAAAATCATGAGAATTCAGGCAAAGTTGTAGAACTTGTTCTTTTCCATATTATTTTAATTTCAATTACTCAGAAGAATTCCTCATTGAAAAAACAGCCAAGTACCTAGATATTTCCAATGTGTAGTTCATTAATTTGAGAATTATTCATGCACAAGAAAAATGCTTTAAGAATAGAAGGCTATTTTTCTATATAAAATATTGGCATTCCTAAGTAAATCATATTAGCATTTTCTAGGAGATGATGTTTTGAGATTAAATTAAGCATAAAAATTTTCTGACTGATAGCATTTAAAAGAAAAAAACATTTAGGGAAGGAATAAAGACAAGATTATGACTGAAATTAACTACAGTGTGTGATAAATGAGACAAACAAAAGCAAAAAAAGTTATTATAATAAAGTCCCTATGTAACTCATGTCAGGCAAAACAAATAAATAAATATCTTTTTTATTAAAAAAGTTATCCAACCGCATGATAATCTTGATTGGAAGATAGCTTTATTAAAACAGAGTTGATTATAAAGTTATATAATAGGCCAATGTTTGTATTTTCTTAAAATTGCAAGCAATCAGCAACTGTAAGTCATCAGAATCTTAAGTCCTAAATATGGAAAACATAAAAATGAGAAATATTCACTGTTTTCAAAGAATTATAAATCAAATAAGAATATAAAAGATAAAAGTTAATACACATGAAAAATTAAAATATAACTTAGTCATCCCTCATTAAAGGCCAATGCCTCACTGTTTACAGAAATTGTCATAAGAAGTATTTTAATCAACTCTAACAATTTTTTGGTATATTAAATCATTTAAAAGCTTTCTAAAGTATATTTAAATCAATTAGCCAAATGACTCAGTTTCTGATAACTCAAGATTCAATTTTAAAATCTTGTATCAGATAGTACAATATAATTTCTTATCTTACTGATTAATAATGTGTTTTAGCATATGGCAATAAATAAGAAGGTACAAGATTTAGTTATCATAGTCTTGAAATTCAGAGAGAAAGCATTAGGGCAATTTAACTTTTCAGGAAATTCAGGATGGTGTGATGGTTCTTAAATAAACTGATTTGGGCTATTATTTTTCTTTTCATTGTAAACTACTTTGTACCAGACACAGTAATAGACTTCAAGTCACTTGTCATTCTATGTTAAAGTTAGTCTTCTATTCCTCCAAACTGTAACTGCAAATGGCGAATGTTCACAGCCTTCACTCCTCTCTTTGGTGGTCCCTGTCTCTGGGGAGGTCCACTCCCTCTGCCTTCAGTCTCAACTTCTTCTTATGTCTGCTTCACTCTGTAACCAAGACCTCTATCTACTTAGAGAACCAGTAGGCACTTCAAACTTAACTTACCTAAAAATGGAATTTCTGATTTCCTTTCAGGAAAATTGCTTCCCTCCTGTTCTCCTTTTCTTTGGTCAATGGAAATGAGAGCACCTAGTTGCTGAGGACCAAAGCCCTGGAGGCCTCCCTGACTCTCACACGCTCACATCCAGTCTGACTGCTGCTCTTAGTGATTCTACTCTCATGTCTTAACATCTGATCACGTCTTACCATCTCCACTTTACGCCTTGGTCTGAGCCACTGTCATCTCTCGCCTGCAGTAAGCATAGAGCCTCCCAAGTGTTGTTCCTGTTCTTATCCTTGTTTCCACTACTGTGAGCTCTCTAAACTGTCGCTAATGTGAGTGTTGTCAAGGCCAATGAACAAGGATATAAGGCTTATTACATACCACATGCTGAACAAAGTGTTTTATTTATACTGTCATTCCATCACAAGCACTATTATCATTCCTAATTACAGGGAAGGCAACTGAGACCCCGAATGGTTAAGTATTGTGCTTGAGGTCACATAACTGGTAAGTGGTAAAGCTGGGATTTACATCCTGGCAATTTGGCTCCTCTGGGGGCTCCCACCTGACTCAGAGTAGAAATGAAGCCTACAAGGCCCCATATAATCTGTGCTCTCAACATATCTCCCGCCAATTTTCTTGCTCACCCAACTACTATCTTACTACCTTGTCCTTTCCCAAACACAGAAGCATGCTCCCAGCTCTGCATATTAGCAATAATTGTTGTTCCCTCAGTTCCAACCACAGAGTTTTATCAAATGTCAGATTATTAGTAGAATCTTATCCATCTACTCCATCTCTTTTCCTTCCCTATCCCCTTTTGCAAGTTTTGATCCCCAACACTTAATAAGACCTAGTGATATGCATATTTAACTTGTATGTGCTTCTGCCATATCTCACTATCAGGCCAGTTATATAATGGTAAGGATTTTAGTCCATTTTGTTCACTCTGGTCTCCAGCACCTAGAACAGTGGTTAGATTAGCACTTGACTGTAGAAGAAAGGCAGAGGAGACAACCTGAGCTATAGATTGTAATGGGTCCGTTTTCTTCACAGGATCAGAGGTAATTAGAAAGTGAACACTAAAGGGGACCTAGAGCAATTCCATCACCACCTCTTGGTCTGATCTCAGAGGCAGGGCAGACCAGACTCACCTAATCCATACAGGAAGCAGTGATTAAGACAACAGTCAGGTATTATTGAAATAAGACCTTGGAACTCACTTTGTGAAGTAGTGTCAAAGCAGAAAAGTTTGTTTACAATAGGAACTGAGAGGAGAAGTCTTTTCTGCCTTAGAAATCAGAAGAGAATATTTCTCCATAGTGAATAGTCTTAAATACTTTCTCTTATTGCAGATGAATACTTTATTTCATTTTAACTGACTACCATTCAGAGAATATAGAATTAGCATCTTGATCTACGATCTATGTCTATAGGAATGAGAACTAGGGCAAAAGGTTTTCTAAGGCAGTAAACTCTTTAAAAAGGAATAAATAACCCAACTTTGAGGGCTAGAGTAAGAATGCTGTGGTGGGGGTAGTATAAGCTAACATTAATGGCAGGAATAACATTTAACAAGTTGTGCAGTGTATCCACAAACATTTTTTAAACCAAATGTCTTATGGACAAAGTTATTCACACAACTTTGAACAGCAGGCACAAAACAGCAAATTGATCCTCATAAAGAGCCCTGGTTGCACCAGTTTCAGAACAGGAATTCCAGATGACTATGAGTCTGTCTCTCACATAACTCTTAAGTGCTCTGAGATTTTCAGAGCTTTGCACAAGCAAAGGTTTAATCCTGAAATTACCTGCAGCATTTGAACCAAGTCAAAGGCTAAATATCAACATTAAAACCAGACATAGATTTTTCTTGGGTGATGTATGCCATAGTCAATCTTATGGGCATTTTTATTAAAAAAAAAAAGACTAGTCTCATTGGTATTGAAAGATTTACCAAAATAACTTCTTTCAATGACTTAAATTTGAGATGACAATTTTGAGATATCATCTCAGTGGTATAGAGTTCTAACTCTGAAACCTGGTTATATAAGACAAATTTATTTTTAAAATGCCTGAACCTATATCTACCAGTACTCATAGTTTTTTTCAGTTTATCATTTCTTCAAAAGCCTAAAAACCCCAAATATTGCTTTGAGTGGTAATCAAACTTAGACACAAAGATTCATGTTTAGTCCCACATCCTTAAAATAAAAAATTGACTTTCTTAAGTCTTATATTCTACATGTTGCTCCATTATACTATTGTTGAAAAGATGTATTTTTAATTTCTCCATTTATTCAATCCTTATCCAATATTTTGCACAGTGATAGATTGTATCGGAATTCAACTTCCTGGCACTATCAGTTATATCAGACATATTACTAATTACTAATATCAGGCATATTACTTTCATTTACTATTGGCCACATTGGTTTTTCAATTCTAAGTATGGGTTTTCTATTCTTCTTGTCATAATTTTCTCATGTTAAGGACTTGTACAAATAAGGAACCAGATATATTTCCTTGATCTCTTAGCATCTCTACTTCTTTCTTACCTTTATTCATTCTACTTCCACTCTTTCTAGACTTACTCTGGGTCACATACTTAGTTTCATACTCCATATTCTCTATAGATTATTTGACAAAATAAAGGTATTCCTATACCTGTATATAAGCTTGCTGCCCTAAAAAAATATGAACTCATTTTTCAATATTCAAATAACTGTAGTTGAAAATGAGCTTACTTGAATTTTTGCTTTTTTTAAAATTAATTTAACAACATATTCCAAAGAGTGATTCACATAAGAATGTAAAAGCAACTTAATACATACAAAGTTGCCAATGCATAAACATATATAATAAAAACTCATCAATCTTAACCTTGCATTCACACCGTAAGTGCATATAGTTCATCCAGAACTTACCCATGACAAGCATACTTTTCTATTTCCACACACATATAGCATTCCTTTTTTGTGTTAAAACAATTGACTGAAACAATACAGACCTCACTTGCATCATAATCTTTTAAAAAATGAAAGAAAATTATATAAACATCAGGGGTTCTAGCTTTGTTCTTTGATAGGTATGGACAAAATGTGAAAGTAAGATCTTATGGTTTAGATCTGGAATGTTACCCAAAATGGTTGATTGGATCATGTGGACTCCGACTTCATCAATGGATTAATCCATTGGTGGCTAAATGGACTACTGGGAAGCAAGACCTACTTGGAATCCCTGGAGACATGCCCTAAAAGAGTTTATCTTCTCTCTAGCCCCTTCTTTCTCTTTCTCTCTCCCTCTCCCACTCCCTTTTCCTCTCTCTGCTTCTCAGCTGCCCTGAGCTGAGCAGCTTTTCTCTGCCACACCCTTTTGCCATGAGGTTCTACCTCACCTCAGGCCCAGAGCAATGGAACTGGCCAACCATGACTGAGAACTCTGAAACCATGAGCCAAAATAAACTTTCCCTGCCGTAAGCTGTTCTTGTCAGGTACTTTGGTGACAGTGATACAAAACTGACTAGCACACAAGTCATTTTCTCATTTAAAAAATTGTTGCTGATTGTAGTTTCCTCAGAAAGATGAGCTTGACCATTTAACATGCACTGGATCTAAGGTAATCTGAAAAATTATCAGTGAGATATGCTGATTTTTAGAGTTCTGATTCACCTGCATACAATTTTCATGAAGTCTTGTTAAATCTTTATTAGAAATACTGAGTACTCTTATGTACAAAGTCAGCTGTAAGATTGTTAACTGTTTTTAAAGAATGGGAATGTTTCATAAAGTGAGAGCAATATACTGCAGAAGAACAATGGAAAGTCTTTGTATCATGAGCTTGAAAAATAGTCTTTCACACTAAAAATGACTAAATGTGAAACAGAAATAAGTATTATATTTATACGAACTAAAGTGGATAGCATCTCCTCAATGGTCTTTGGAATTAAAAGAGCAATTTTCCACTCTGGGAACATATTAACCGTCCACTGACTTATTTTGATACATTAGTGTTCCAAAAGTCCACCTGCACTCAAAGTTGTAGGTTGAAGAAATAACAAGCTGTGCCAATAGTCTTCTTTTCCTTTATTTTTCCAGAAGAAAAAGATCTAGTTTTCTTATAAAACAGTGCCATGACTTGATTATGAACATGCTTTGTAAGCTACTCTTTCACTGTAGGGTTTTGGCATTCAGAGTTCAGTGACTTAGCCTGGGTCACACAGCCAGTTCATTGTATAAATTCCATAATCTGCAGTGATCTGGTTTCCTGGCTGTTGCCCATGACCTTTCAGCTATAGGGTACCTCTCTCTATGGTATTGTGTACCACTTCTTGGAAAAGGGGGTATAATCGCAATTTATAGTGTATAATGGAATCTTAAGATTATGTTTCAGAAGCATCTTGTGGGTATCTTCCTAGATCTTCCCTTGAAATTCTGTACCATTCATCTCCTTTAGACTTACAAAACCTACTGCTCCTCTGATCTACATACCACCCAAATATTCACTATCTATCTTAAATCTCTTTGGTGTTTTTATCAACTTTGTGATCAGTATTCCTGTTCACTATGAAATTTTCCTCCTGGTTTAGTCTTTGCATCTATTCCAAATCCAGTCAGCATCCATAGAAGACAAAGCACTGTCACTCTGGCTTTTTTCTCCTTGATCTCTCATTGCCCTTTTTTCCATTCTACTTCTTCTATCCTCTCCTAAAGTCATGCTTCAGCCCTTCTCATCGTCAATAAGCAACCCACTCCAACCACCACTGGCTCTCTAAACAGCTCACTTGGTCAAGTACTTCTACCACAACAGTTCTTTAACCTCAATGTTATCTTCAATTCACCCCTGTCCTCACTGGTCCTCTTCTGTCTTCATTTTTTCTTTTTGTCCAGCTGGGAGTCTAAAGTCCTTTTAAAATCACCCCATTTGGAAGTATATTCAACTCTTGTGTGCCTATAATACTTGCTTGAAAAAACTAGATCTGGATGCTGCCATCATGGTATGCCTTAGATGTGCACCAAATTTCACCTAAAAATTACACAAAGAAGTCAAAAGGATGTGAACCTGGAACTTTTGAATTGAGATACCAGGATGTGGCAAAAGTGAATCTCTAATGTGAAGTGTTAACCAGCATATAAATTTCCAAAGAAAGACTCAAAGTGATTTTATATCATTTAGAAGCCCTTCAATTATGAGGATGATAGTAGAAGATTTAGAATACATTTTGAGAAGAATTTGTTTGGTGAGAATGCTAAGTGTAGCACACACCACCAAGGAAAAGGGTATTTTCTCCCAATATCCACCCCTCAAGTCAGCCCTGGTAAGGGCTGTGTCTATCGGATCACTCAGAGCTCAATACACCATACCTGTACATGTGGAAAACCTGAAGACAAGTGAGTTGCACTGGTAAACTGCTTTGCTGTGGGAGCCAAGAGGAGGTAGCTATATGAAATCCATCACCTTATAATTTGTAAGAGTGAAAGAAGTATGATTTTTCTTGAGGCTAGAGATGGGCCTGTCTTAGTCAATATTGTTACCAATATAAACCAAAAAGACTGACCACACAACTTAGAGGAAGGAAGATTCATTTGCTCAGTTTCCTTGGGGATTTTGGGTTCAGTCTTATGAGGCCAGGGATTGCAGGGCTCAGGACATGGCAGCAGGAAGCAGAGAGAGGGGGAGCACAAGGCTCCATGCTTTCCCATCATGGAGTCGGGAAGGAGAAAGTGAGCAAGAGAAGGAGACTGCCTTATGTAATCTCCAAAGCCACAGCCCCAGGAACTCCTTCTTAGCAACCAATCCCTTTTTTTTCAACATTGCTACCTTGTTTTTGTGAGGGCTTGTAGGACATTCTAATTCCAAACCATGACAGAGCTCCACAAAAGAACACCAACTTGAAGCCTTTTGGTTGGTAGTCGTGAGAACCAACTGTGAGAGTAATGGATTTCTGCAGAGAGAATATGGGTGGCCTGGACTTCTGGGAAACTAAAAGGAAGTAGTAGCCAGATGAATGGAATGTGCCTAAATCACAGGAGTTGTAATTGGATGGGGCTTAGAAGGCGATTCTAGGAAAAATCAGAGATGTACTCAAGAGAAAATGATACACCAGGCACCAAAATATCTAACTACCTTACAAGTGCCTCATCAACCTTCTGTACTTCTTTCTTGTCTCCCAGGTACCACCTTGGATGAGCCTGAAAGTCGCAACAAGCAAGACTCTGGCTGGGAATGGGAAAAAGGATAGGGGACTGGAGAAGAGAATCCTCTCAATTAAAACTGAAATACTGATAAAAGAGGGAACACAAAATTCAGAGTTCAGAGTCTAAACTCTTACTCAACTTGTCATCACAATAGTATCTTCTATTTCTTTCTTTTTTTTTTTTTTTTTTTTTTGCGGTACTAGGGATTGAACTCAGGGGCATTCGACCTCCGAGCTATACCCCCAGCCCTATTTTTTATTCTTTATTTTGAAACCGGGTCTCACTAAGTTATGGAGTGCCTCACTAGGTAGCTGAGGCTGGCCTTGAACCCGGATCCTCCGGTCTCAGCCTCCCAAATGCTGGGATTACAAGCATGCGCCACCATGCCCAGCTAGTATCTTCTATTTCTTAAGAGACATTGAGACTATCTGGGGTTTTCCACCTGTGGCAGAAAGAAAACTTTCTCCGATATACAACTGTAAAAGGGACAGTGGGAGAAAAATTTAAAGTTTGGTTCTTGTTCTATATCATGAGGCATGCCTGTCAAAGTACTGAGTATTTTGGTGGTATTTGAACTCCACATTCACAAGCCCCCTATAAGCTCTCAGCACAGCCCAGCAGTGTTACTTTCATTTCTCTAGCAGGATGGTTTTTTTCCTGTCCCCTTATATGACTTTTACATCTTCTTTCTTAGCTCAAATATGCCACTTCTACCTTTTCCCACTGCTTCACTTTTAGACAATGAACAAATGTATCCCTAACCTTGATACCCCAGAAGCTCGAGGATAGTGGTGTCCCACCTTCTCACCATGAAACAGTATGAATTGGCCTTATCCTTTCCTGAAAGATCTGAAGAACATACTTCCTCAAAAGGCTAGTCCCTTTCCATCCTGAAATTAGCAGTCTTCCTCTTACCTCAGCAACCTCTCCCTCCTAATTCATTACACTGGCACACAAACACACACTTTAAAAATTCTCCTGGGGCTCCATGTTATTTCCAATCTATTTCTCCACTTCTCAGCTTCTCTTCATAATCCAGATTCTTGCAGAATTAGTATTTACTTCATACTTCCAATTTTCCACCTCCCACTTACACCTCAGCCACTCCACCATAGTTTCTGACCAGTACCACTTTCTTTGAAATTGCTCAATCAGGTCACCAATGGCTTCATCTTGTTAAATCTAAGAGATCCTTTTTGGGTAATGGGTTACATTATCTCAATATCACAGTTACCTCTGGAATCTACTCTTGACCTCCATGATTTCACAGTCCTAACTTTCCTCTTGAGTTTCTAGCTGCTTCCACCCATTCTCCTTTGCTCCCTCCTTTTCCTTGGCCTTTTCCTGTGGGATTGTCTAGGGCTTGCCCTTAAGGCCTTCGTATCTTTGTTCTCTGCTAAAAGACAGACCTTTGTTTAGAAGGATTTTAGGAAATCACAACTATTAAATACCACATTGTTTAGAGAAAACAAGCAGGTACCTAATAAAAGAGAATATCCTAATACCCTCATTCCCGAATCAGAGATTCAACTTGAGGTAATGTTTATTTAAGTTGTCCAACATTTTTAGTTACTCATTACTTAGATGAATGATAGTTTATGCAGACACTGCACTATTTCCTTTGGAATTTAGATGTATCAAATGCTAGTTTGAGACTCTTGATATCTAATTTATAGCTTGATCAATAGATACTCCATTAGCACCCTTTATAGGCATAGGTCTGCCCTCAACTGGCACTTCCCTATATTTGCTCAACTCTGCTTGGAAATGCCGCAAAGGCTGGGTCAGCCCTAAGGAGTTTTGGTCTCCTTCTGGGATTACACAGCACTCCATGGTGGGCACAGGCCCGAGGTTGTTTGTTACTTTTTTCTCCCTAATCCTTTTTCTGGTGTTGGCTATGATTTTTGCCTTTTCTTCCTTTTGAAATGAAACTGTTTTTCTTCTTGGATAAATCATAGCTAGGGAACATGCCAAAAGTAAATGATTTTGGTGTGCTATAAAATAATGAAATTGACTTTTATAAAAGCTTGAGATTGAAACTGACTTCTTTAAACTACATGTATTAAACCCATCTTATTACATAGTAATCAAACTATACAGCTTCAGAAGGGTGGGATAGGGTGGAGTGAATCCCAAATCCTTAGTGGCTCCCACACATGTTAAAGTACATGGCTTTTGTTTCAAATAAAACTTTTTTAGGCATTGACTGTGGCCTCAGATTAGGTGCTTAGTTTTAAAAAAATGCTTAGAAGTGCACATTATATTTTTTTCATATTATAGAAGCTTTAATAAATTTAGTAACTAATATTATTATATTTTCATTAGAATAAGAAATTATATAAACATCAATTATCATAGTAAGAAAATTTGTATGAGGGCTCAGAATAAAGTAGCTTTTCTTCCTACATAACTTTTAAAAAGAAAGAATAGAGAGCCGGGCGTGGTGGCACACACTTGTAATCCCAGCATTCGGGAGGCTGAGACCGGAGGATCCGGGTTCGCAGCCAGCCTCAGCTACCTAGTGAGGCACTCTGCAACTTAGTGAGACTCAGTTTCAAAAAATAAAGAATAAAAAATAGGGCTGGGGGTATAGCTCGGAGGTAGAATGCCCCTGAGTTCAACCCCCAGTACCGCAAAAAAAAAAAAAAAAAAAAAAGAATAGAAAAAGGAGGAAGGGAGGAATGAAGGATGAAGGAAAGATGAAAAGAAGGAAAGGAGATTAGTTTCAAATATATTCATTCTGTCTGACTGACCATAGCATTGCTCTCTGATGATGAAGAGTACAAAGCGGTAAAATGAATAAATGACAAAAAAAAAAATGGCCAAGGTTAGAAGCAAAAGGAAGCACACTTGAATCTTTCCTGCATGAATATATCAAACCCATGGAGAATGTATGTCTGAGTCCCACTCCCTGGGATACAGCTTGATGCAATTGAAACAGTAGAACGGCACCTCCTGAGCCCACCTCCCTGCACTCCTAGAGGGGACTCCAGAGTACCTTTGTCACTGGGACCATGCTCAATGCACCACTCATAGACTCTGAAAACCCAAGACACTCCTAAGCTCCTTCACCCTGCTCTGACAACTATTGGGGAGTCTCTCCCTCCATGGTCACCTGACAACAACAACCTCCTCTTTGTTTCTCTGCTTACATCACACTACTTTCAGGTACCTCTAGCCCATGTGCCACATCCTTTGGCAGTTCATGGACATCACAGATAGTGTTTCCTGCATTGCATTCACAGTTTTACAAAAAGAAATGATCTCCAGAAAGTCAGAAAGATGTTTAATCCAAAGAGAAGTGTGAGTTGCTCGTTATTAGAGCAGGTGTGGCATGGGTCAGCCAGTGGGCATCTTGAACTTGTACCAAAGCAGAGGGGCCTGATTTATAATCATTGATGAAGATAACAGCATGATGGCAATTTTTAAACAAAGAGAGATGATCTCACTGCCACCTTCATTGTGTCATGTCCTAAATAGAGAACAAATGTTGAACTGGAGAGTATGGAAAACATCCTTAATGTTGCCTTCATCTGCAAATGGATATTAGGTACAATCTTTACTAGAAAGGAAAACACCATTTATATTTGGAAAAGACAAAGGGTGGTCCAAAATGAGGTCCCTCACATCAGCTCTTGATAGTATAAGCTAAGAAATTGTGCTATATTCTATATCATCTCTTGTAGGCACTAAACATAGTCTAATAGCTACCTACTAGCTATTTTTATCCAAACATTTGTGTAGGGTCCACTTCAAGAAATGTCTGGATAAAAATACAAGTGTTTCCAATACTTTTTTCCTATCTGAATAATGCTGACACTGAACAATACCAATGTTTAAGGAACATTATCTATAAGGTAGAAAGCAACATTCTCTACTTCAAAAACAAAAGCAAATAAAACCAGGCTATAGTGAGCTTCTTCACACACTTCTCATTGTACACTATAAAATTGTGTTAGTTCTGAAAAATATATCAAACTCTGCAGGATTTAACTCCTCAAATACCTCTCTGGATAGAGATTAAATCCAGAAATTCCAAGATTTATATCCAATGTAGGCAAGTGATCAAAGGTGATTAATTCTCTTCAGGCTTGGGCTGCTCTACTATGATTAATAGTTCAGACAACCCTAATTTTCTTCCTTATTTTGTACTCTCAGCAGTGTTACTATCACATAAAATTATGTTTTGCATAAAAAATAGCTAAATATAAAAACCACCAGTTGCCACTGAAAATAATGAAAATATTCAGAAATGTCTTCAGTCTATTTTTTTTTTTTGCTGTTACAACTAACATGTCCTGAAAAACAAGAAAAAATGGCAAATATTGTCCAAAAGTGAGATCCCCAAGGCCCATAGCTTTTGGACCTCCCCAAATGCAAGCTTGACCATATGAAGGCCAATGTTCAAATAGTTGCCAAAATAGCTGGGAGCTTTAGGAAGTTTCTTGAACTATTGAGGACTTGGAACCATTCAGCTTGTCCTATATTAAAATAGAATTCAGAGTCCTTCTCTCAAATGAGGATGAAGTTGAAGATCAATTTCTAGTACAGGGCACACAGGAAGTACAGTTGATAATTCTCCCTGTTTAACACATTTTGCAGGATCTCTGCAGCACTGACTTCCAAGCTCTGAAAACTGAATCATCCTGGAACATACAATAAATCACATAATTTGCTCACTGGCCATTCTCTGAGGTGCAGGCATGTACTTACAACAGTACGTCTTTTGAGGAAGTGTCTGATAGAGGAAAATCTCTGGACAGGTCATGCTCACATCCTGTGCTTCACCTGTGCTCTGCTGGGTGTATGGGTAAATGCAGAGAGCCATTCACAAATGTCACTTCACTTGCACCTGCCACTTGAATTATCATTTTTGTCCTCTGAGTATATTAGCATTTCTTGAATTTTATCATATTTTAAATAATTTACAAAGTATTTTTCAGATTTGAGAATTTGGAAAAACAACAGAACTACTAACTAATATTTTAAGTGTATTCTGAATTACAAAACATGTAACTATTTCTTCATTTGGGAGATTCTTTTTTATAAGGCAGGAATCCTGGTCATTCCAAATGTCTTGACAAAATGAGGAATTCTCATTCTCATTCCCTCTCTGTCTCTCTGTCTCTCTGTCTCTCTCTCTCTCTCTCTCTCTCTCTCTCTCTCTCTCTCTCTCTCTCTCTGTCTCTCTCTCTCTCTCTTTCTCAAAGTGCACACATGGTACTGTCTAAAATGACCAAATCTCCCAGGTGTGTTGACACACACTTGTAATGCTTGTAATCCCAGTACTTGGGAGGGTGGGACAGGAAGATCACAAGCTGGAGACCAGTCTTAGCAATTTAGTGAGGTCCTCCACAACTTAGTGAGACCCTGTTTTCACATAAAAAATAAAACAGGGCTGGAGGTGTAGCTCAGAGGTGGAAAGAATGTTCCTGGGTTCAATTCCCTGCATAAATAAACAAATAAACAAACAAACAAATAAATCAACCAAATCTTTAAATATGCTGGACCTGGAAACATCTGATAGCAAACAAAAAATTATACTTTTAGATCCCACTCAGTATTTTCATAAGAATTTCATCAACTTGAGTACAAAACATTCTGCACAATGGCTCTGTCTCTGAACGCTGATCTTAAAACCTTAAACCTTGATACAATCTTCTATCCTTTCTGTTTTCCTCCTCCAAGTGTACTTGATCTTTGACTTCCTTAAGGTTTTTTCATCCCATGATTCCTATTTCTTGCTTTTCTTTCCTTCTTGCTCTGTCCTGCTCAGATCTCTTATATAGACCTGATCCTGAGTCAACCCACTACCTTTTTCCTTAGCTCTGGAGCTGGGCTGCAGAGTGCTTCTGGAGAAAGACACACCCCACATATGTGATGTCACAAGTTGCACAGTGTTTGATCCCCAGAGTGGCTGTGGAGGGTGTCTTTCTATGCTGCTCAGCAACCCCTCACACGTCCCCACAACCATCCCATCCACTCACCTCTCCCTGTCCAACCCTGCCCCTTCATTGTTCACTTAGCCATAGTGAATTTCATGGCTTACGGTTTAACTATAAGGACCCTCTATTTCCTGATGGGCTTTGTGTTATTATCTTCCTCGATGATTATATCTTCAAATACACTTCCACTGCTGGGTCATTCAGTTCAAGCTGCTAATAATACCAAAATCTTCTCCTTCTTTAAAAAAACAAACAAACAAAAAAAACAATGGCCGAAACAAAAACACTCCCTACCATTCACTCATTTGTTCACATATTACTAGTTCCTACCTCTCTATTTATGTTCACATTCCTTCCCTAGACAAAATTCTTTAAAATTGCATAAGAGTCCATCATCTGTATTTCTTCCCTTTGTGTAAGTTTTGCAACCAAATGCAGTCCCCTGCCATGCCTGTATGAAGCATCTTTTATTAATAGACCTGTTATGGGCCTCTCGCAGCACTGACCTCTTTATGGAATGATTAGCTATCCTCTCCTGTTGAAAGTCTCTCCTTCCTTGGCTTCACTAGCCCAAGCTGTCCCATCCAGTCATTTTAGTACTCTTCTCCTTTTTAACATTTAAATTTCTCAGAATTTAGTCCTCTTCCTTAATCTCTTTTCAATCCACACTCTAACTTTGGGTTATCCCAGTTATACGTTCAGTCTCTCATCTAAATTAGCTTAGATGTAAATTTCATGTTCATGACTTGATTCAGTGGCTCACTATAGATGCCACAAGGACCTCCAATAAATACATATATACCTGAATTCCTAATCTCCCCCAAAATACTTCCATACGTATTATTATCACTTCAAAATGGCACCACATCTTTTCACCCAAACCAGAAACCAAAAACCCAACTATGGTCTCATATTCCTACCACCACATTTATCCACCAGATCTCATTATATAATTCTAAAAAGCACTTCCCTTCTCTTCACAAACTTTTAACTGATTCTTTTCTATTCACCAATGTCACGGCCATAGTTTAGAGCCCTCCTGATCTTCATGGACTAAACAGTGATTTCAAGTCTATATTCGTTCTACTTATTTTGTCAATGTTACTCAATCCACCCTCCACATATTGACAGATTCTAAAAATAAATCCAATCATTTCACTGTATTGACAAGTAAACACACATACACAAACTTCAGAAACTGAAGAATAAAGCAAAAATTAGTGGATAGGAGTGTATCTCAGTGTTCTTAAAACTGAACTGTCATATACTGGTGAGTTTTGAATCAAGTTAATGGGTTGCATCCAGCATTAAAAGAATATGAAATAGAATAGGATAGATGATATCATGGCATATTGCAAAATATAACGATAAACTTATGACCTTTTAGTTTTTGCCTACTCCTATAAAATGTATATATAAATGTACATTATAGACCACAGTGAAATATGCACTTTTTACTGTAAAATGTGAGCACTTAATTTTCCCAGTAACCACATTAGAAAAAAATAAAGTGAAAGCTAGTTTTAATATTATATTTTAACTCCTTAGATTCAAAACATCATTTCAAAATGTAATGAATAAAAAATATAAGTTATATTATTTTTATACTAAATCTTTGAAATCTGGTATGCATGTTACACTTAAAGCACACTTTAATTCAGATACTACATTTCAAGTGCCCAATAGCCACAGAGAATTAGTGATCACTGTCTAATAAAGCAGTTTGAGACACATAGTTAACTACCTAAATAATCCATTCTTTTTTTTTTTTTTTTTTTTTTTTGCGGTACTGGGGATTGAACTCAGGGGCATTCTACCTCCGAGCTACTCCCCCAGCCCTATTTTTTATTCTTTTTTTTTTAAACCGAGTCTAAGTTGCGGAGTGCCTCACTAGGTTCTATTCTTCTTTATATCTTCATGTCTTTGCACCTGCTGTTCCCTAAGCCTAGAATACCCTTCAGTTGTACTATTTCATTTTTAAATCCATCTAGTAAATTCCTACTCATCTTTCTATACTTACCTCAAGGGCCACATCTACAGGAAACTTCTTTGGCTCTATAAGGCCAAATCAGGTACCCTTCTCCAGGGTCACAGGACAAAATGCTTCTAAGCAGACAACACTTCATGGCAAGTGTCCTTTTACATAGCGCCTTAACAACTTAGAACGGGAACTTCTTGAAGCCAAAGAATGTAGAACCTAGTACAGTTATTGCTGCACAGAAGGTTTTCAGTGAAAACCTGCCAAATATATTAAAAATTCTAGATTCTCAATATAGAAAAGTTATGGAAGGATCTGGGGGATACATAGTCATAACTCGAGCTGAAAACCTTTATCCCCAGCACTGATAGGTTCATGTTTCTACATTCAAACAAAGAAACAAACAAATAAAAACACTAGATTGGAGTCATTCCTTGTAGGATTTGCCATTTTGTGGTACTTATGTTGTTACTGATGGGAAGAGTTGCTATCTTAATCAGTGGCTATTTCTTGGAGGCTGGTGGGCAGCCCTTTTCTGATTTACAGAAGGTGCTCTCTTGGGCAGCATACCTCACCACTCAAGTCAGGATCAGATCAAACCACTCAAGGCAGAACCAGATCAAAGCATTTTAAATGTTTTTCATTATTAAAACTTTCAAAAAAAACCTAACATGCACAGTTACTCTTCCAAACTGTCCAAGAAAAGAAAAGTCTCCCTGGTGAAAGCTTTTCCTACCCACTTTAAACCTCTTCGCTGCATCAGCCCCCTCCTGTCTAGGTCTCAGGAGAGCTACAGAAGAGCTTACCACAAGACTTTAGAAAAGAACCTGTTTATGCTTAAGCAACAGCATTAAATCACCTTTAAGTCTTCTCTTCTCCAGGGTAAACAATCCAAATTTCTTTAGCCTTCCTCCATAGATCTTATTTTTCAAGGTTTTAATCACCATCTCCAGTGGAGACTCTCCAAGTTCCTCTGTCCTGCTGCCACTGTACCCTGAGCACTGCTGACAGCTCTGTGTGCTGAGTACTACCCTGCTGCTCCATTCTCACTGTGAAGAATATCCCGTTGTAGTATGCAATACCCTCACAACAACTGGCATATGAATGAGCATGATGGTAACTCTAGAAATCAAGAGATGTTTGTATTTAATCTAAAGTGCCCACAACTTACACTCAATAAAATGAGAGCGCAACGGTTATGGTTCCAACAGAATGAGTGGCATTTAATGCTTTCATATTTCTCATCTCATATTATGTCGAATAGCCATTTAGATTAGTATTACTAGGAAGGATATTGCTCATGTTTTTTAATGTTTACTGTGTGCCAGGTAATATTCAGCCACTGTAAGTACTGACTCTTTAAGTAAAGCAAATGAAATAGACAACATCATCATTATTATTAATATCATTATTGTTATTATTACCTTACCAATAAGAAAATGCCCACAAAATGATTGAATAGCTTGACCTAAGTTACATGGTTAGTAAATAGTAGAGCCAGGACTGGAATCCAGAGAGTCTGGCTCTTAACCACTGTGGTTTCTAATCTAACTACCTGTTTACTGAATTCTTTGCTACTATCTTTATTAATACTTCATAGCCATAAAAAGGGCTCATTTTAGCCCGGCATGGTGGCGCACGCTTGTAATCCCACTATTCGGGAGGCTAAGACCGGAGGATCCGGGTTCGCGGCCAGCCTCAGCTACCTAGTGAGGCACTCCGCAACTTAGTGAGACCCGGTTTCAAAATAAAGAGTAAAAAATAGGGCTGGGGGTGTAGCTCGGAGGCAGACCGCCCAGAATTCAATTCCCAGTACCGCAAAAAAAAAAAAAAAAGGGCTCATTTTAATACTCCTAAGAATTTCTGTTGAAATTAAGAGAATAAACATCAATAAAACCATGAATAAAATCAATTTTAATTACTTAAAAATAATATTTCAATAAAGAGCTGCTCTCCTAATAATCACATGCATTCTTTACATACATAAAGGTATGATACATATTCAGAAGGTTTGGAGTATGCTGCATAAAACAAAAATAAGATAATAATTTTAGATAGTTTAAAGCTACCTTAAATTTAACTACCTTTAAATAGCCTAACCTTCTGAATTTAACTTATAGGAATATTTCTAACTATCTTTCCTTATGTAACTCAAAACTAGTTACACTAGTAATGCTAGCTAGCATCCTAGCAATATGGGAAAGTTATTACATAACTTTCTCATTGTCACCTCAGTGATCTGTGCTGAAATCCATACTTTATTACAGAGCAGCCTTTTCTAAGACTGGAGATGCTTCAATCCTGATGGTACCTAGGATTTTAGGTACACTCTTTGTGTTGTGGAGAGTATGCAAGATGACTTCAAAGAACAGGGGTTCAATTTTCTCAGGGCAAATCAACCTAAGACAGGGCTCGTTGAATGACTCATCAAGACCCCATGATAGGTAAGATTAAGCGCCTGGTAGGAAACGACCTAAGACAGGCACAGTCCTTCGTGCATTTTAAAATAAAAACGGGAGAGTTGTGGGAGCCCAACTGGGCCCTTTCCCCCCTGGCAGTTGCTATCTGCATACATGAGCAATTATACTGACTCTTCTGCTATGGCTACATTGGCTTCTGAAGTCTGGAGATTGCCCCTAGGATGCGTAGATGAAAGACCCTCCTACTTCTTAGAAAGTAAATATATGACCCTAAAGGAGTATGGTTTTATGACTCTAGAAAGTTTGCTTTACCAGGCTATGTTAAGAATGTGGGCTATATGTGTAAAACGAAGAAGTGGTGCTGTTTGTGATCTGACAATGATTGATATGTCATAAATGTCTATGTAACCTTGTTGTACTCAAGAAATGTATAAAAAATTCATGCTAAAAATATAAATTAAAAAATATATATATAAATAAATTAATTAATTTTAAAAAAGAACACAGTGACATTGTACTAAATCATATCACACCATATAGTAATAAGCTTACTTCTCTTTAAATCATTCTGTTAAATGGATAATGGGTCGTCGTGGCAGTACTATCTTTTAATTCATTTCTAGCACTTGAAAATATCCCATTTAACAAAGAGTGAACAGACCTCAAGCACAGAGACTTGGTCAGACAATAATACAAAACTACAACTTAAAAACATCATTTTGTTTTCTTCATGTTTATATTTACAGTTAATTTTCATCTGTGGCCTGTGGAAATGAATTTCCACTTTTGGTAACAGTATGTTTCATTTTTATATGAATTGGATTACATTGTAAGTTGATTTTATGACATATATAAAAATACAATGGTAGATGTAAATGACAGTAATTACAAAGAGAGCATGCAAATAATTTTTAAGAAGGGAAGGATGGAGAGTTAATCCATTCTTATAAAGACGAAAACCTAAATTCTTAAAGACTTGCAGTGTTCTATTCTGTGACTGGAAATAGCCAACAGAGTCAATAGCCTATTCCATCTCTGAGCACAGGAAATCCTTGTATGTTCATCCTAACAGAGATAGAAATCTGTCCCTCTGGATAAGACATGAATCTGGTTTGTAGAGCCAGCCTTCTTGTTTTGGAGTTAACCATGAAAAAAGCTTTATATGAATTTACTTTCCCAGCTGCAGAGAAGCTCTTGGAAGTTTGAAGTTGTTTTTCCCCAAGGTACTGAATTGTTTCAAACATATTTAATAAAAATCCACATCTTTTTCAACCTTCTTCTTGTTCCCAGATTTACTCAGAGCCTACCAAAAAAAAAAAAAAATCTACATCAAATAATGCTATGAGAATCAATCTTTGAATACCAGTGTGATATTTTTGGGAAGGAGCCACAGTCATATTTGATATTTTGTTCCAACTTCTTGACTTAAAGACATCTCCAGAAAATATTAGCCTACCTAGTATCTGAAAAGCTTTCTAAGGATATATAAAACTTTAATTAAGAACTTATAAACCTCAAAAGAGAATATGATCTATAAAATTAAAGAAGCCAATATGATTTCAAAGATTTAGTCATTCATCATTAATTTTAAGCCATGTGTAATAATTCTTTTATCAACCCATTTACCCATTTATGAATGTTAATAGTATTAGGTTTGTTATAGGGCTTATAAAAAGGAGAGAGAGTTTCAGCTTTCAAAGACTTTAAATCTATATTAATCTATTAGATTCTTAAAAGTGAATAAAGAAACTGAATCAGAAAGGAGGTGATAGGACTTTCACTCAGTGTTCCTACAAATATCCTTTTGAACTTAAATTTGATAAAATAGAACTTCTAAATTGTGAATCGTAAAAGAAACAGCCACAAAGCTCATCTAAACTGAGTTCTCAAATTCCAAGTGGCTGTAAGTGGCTACTGTCAACTTACAGCTGGAGAGACTGGGAACCACCTGAGATGGAGGAGGTGAACATTTTGCAGATGTCTCCATGCATGTCCCTGCAGACTACATTGATCATTCCACTGCACCCCAACACACACACACCGTTCTACTTTCTCTTTTGAATAAAGAATCCTATCCAGCTGCACACTCCCGGGGGGAAGCTTGAGACAGCTCAGTGTACTTTTTAGATCTACAACTTGCTTGTTTAGAAAGTGGGTTTCCATATGGAGTTACAGCAGGGACATCTGTGTTTACCTATGTCTTTTTTCTTAACTTTGAAAAAGGGAGGGGGTTCATGAAAATGTGTATGATGCCATGAGTGGAGGCAGAGACTAGAGGCAATGGAGGGGTAACACAAGAGTCCTGTGATTGCTGATTCAGAACCTGCATGGAAATCAGAACCTTGGCTCTGGTGCAGAACACCCACTCACGAAGGAGGTGCAGAGCCAAATGTCTTGGCAACTGTGAGAAGAATAAGCTACAAGAAAGGAAGGTGTTTTGTGACAGCCAAGTCACTCAGTTCAGAGTACTCTGTGCATGGGCAGATACTCACAATATTATTCTAGCTTACTTTTCCTAGTTATTTTATTTAAATGAACAAAATTGAAGTACATGGCCCATGTAGATTATTTCAGGAACTCTTCCTCATGACAGAAACTAAGACTTACTGTGCTATCCTGGGTGCTCCCTTCATTCTAACATGTCCCTATCCACAAGCCCTTTCCTGAGTTGACTTCACTCACAAAGAGAGAACTGAATGATGACAGTTTTGAACATGTCATGTTCCTGTGGCCTCTTTCAAGACTGAAAATGAAAACCTCACAAGCATGTTTAGATAAAAGAGTAAATAGATTTAAGAACATAATTATCTTAAGAATATAATATTTTCATCCTGAGTACTAAAGGCTGCCTTTAGCTAACTCTTACAAAATAAGAGTGGACACACCAACTTTTTTAAAGAAATATGAAACCATATGTAATAGGAATATATTATATTCCTTGAATTTATTTAATAAAGTGAATTTTTCTTGGCATACTTTACTATGCAACATAATTTCTTTTCAACAATATAAGGAAAAAATGATACTAAATTTAAGGAAATTAGAAAAACCAAAGAAGAGACAATGTTTACAAGTATCTGTTTAATGGAAATTTTCATCAAAGCATAAATCATGGGAAAAAATTGAAAATCACTTAAGTAGAATTTTTGAAGCCATTAGAATTCTTTCTCAGTGCCATCACTATATACCCCACAGACTGAATGCATAAAATGCAATTATTCAATTAGGCACTTTACATTTTTAGAATCGTGGGTAATTCTTTAATTCCAAATATTTCTGTTAAGACTATTCTC
>PVLC010010138.1:0-51329 GCA_004027655.1 Graphiurus murinus | reverse complement strand
AGTTAGAGACCAATCATGCTCCAGTTTTTCTGGGACTGTAATTTCATAAGGGCAAAATCAGTGACATTTTGCTTATAACTCAATATTAACTTTTAATACATATAATGTTTGTCATTTTTTCAAAGATAGAATTAAATTATTTGTATAAAATGCTAATCAGGATACATTGATGCTACAGACACTTATTTGGATTGTAATATGCATTTGCTAAACATGCAAAATCAGAAGACTAAATTTACAAACTGACATATAAATATGACTGCTTAACCAAAATAGATATGGTTTATGATTTACATTTATATTTACAAAGAGTCACATGCCTGTGCTGATTTTAACATAAAATAATTTGCTATTGAGTATGCATGCCTTTCTAAATTATTTCTAAGAGTAAAATCAAGTATCTCTCTAATTTTCTTCTTAATGTCCTTTATTAGAAATGACAATGAGTATGTTTAAAATAAAGATCTCATTTTATAATCATTCTATGTCTTCCTTAATCTGGTATGATTTCCAGAATGTCAATATATCCTTTTAAAGTTATTTATCCAAGTGGAAAATTTTTTGTTTTTTCAAATCTTATCTAGCAAAGGTATTTGTATATTCTACATATTTATCACTAGAAAAATTAAATAATTTACCATATAATGTATGAAAAGATTCATATGATAACTAATATACATGAAGAACTAGAGAAATATAAATTATATATATTTATAAATATTTATTATAAAATTTTATAATTTATTATAAAAGTTATATCTTTTTATTCATTTATAAATATAAATAAGTACATGTATATTTCACATATGTTTATATATACATTTCCCTGGGCTCAAGAGACTTTGTTTCTTGTCCAATTTTTCTTTTCCTAGTACAGAAACTTTGAAAACATGATATAATCTCTTTGAACTTGATTACTTGATATGTAGGATGAAAAGATAGATTATTCTAAACTTCTCTAAAGTTCTAAATTTCCTTCATTTTCATGTGATGTGTATTAGAGGAGTTATGAATCTATTCATTTATTTTATCAATATTTATTTTGTTTTTAAATATTTGCACAACCCACATATTAAATGTCATGAGTTAAAACATGAGTAACTGATTTTCACCTAAGAGAGCTTACAGTTTAGGAGAAAAGAAAAAGATCCTTACAGCCATCAAAACACAAGTTATATGTGTCAACAAAATTGGGACTTACAATGTGTTCTGAATATTAAGATAAGATCCTTTTCAGTTGGAGGTGATGGAGGAGAAGGCACATCAGGAGATGACTCCAAGAAAAGCAACTCCATTGGGATTAAACATGTGTTGAGCCTGGATATATTAAGGTTTATTTGAACTCGACCAAATTACAAATATTATATACTATTATATTATGTACTAGAGATGCAAATATAAATAAGTGTGGCCCCATATGTACACGAATGAAATGGAACTCACAGATGGAAAACCACCATTGTATTTTTGCATGATAGCAACTCCAGAATTACATGGATGTCAGTTATATTGTAACACACAGAAAAATGGCAAATTAACTCTAGTTAGGGTACTAAAGGAAATGCTTCAGGAAGTCATATCAGAATAACATGTTAAAGGACAAGCTATGAGTTTATAAGATGGAAAAGGCAGCGGCAAAGAATTCAGAAAAGAGTAGAAGAGCAAAGAGGCAAGCAGCAACTTAACATGAATTTATAGAACAAAAGGTTATAGTGTCAGAACATAGTACAGCCAGGGAAAAGAGTGATATAAGAGACACACATATGTCGAGGTATGACGTGGATACTCAGATAAAGAACTTGCTGCAAGATGGGCATGGTGGCTCATGCCCTTAATCCCAGTACTTGGGAGGCTGAGACAGGCAGATTGCAGGTCCAGAGTCAGCTTCAGCAGTTTAGCAGAGCTTTCAGCAATTTTGTGAGGCCTTGTTTCCCAATAAAAAATAAAATAGGGGTGGGAGTGTTGTTGGAAGATAGAATTACCCTGGGTTCCCTCCTCATCAACACACACACACACACACACACACACACACACACACACACACACACACACACACCAATAAAAAAAAATGCTACAGCAAATAGGGTACAGGAAAACGTTTCTAAGCAGGGAAACAATCGCTTAAGATTGCCACAAGAGAAAAACCATCACAGCAGCAGTAAGAAGGGAGAAGTAGGCCAGTGGAGAGATGTTAAGGCCCACAGTCAGTGGCAGAAGACAAAAATTTAAAAAAAGAGCAAGACATATACCAGAGATGCAGAGGACAGAAAGACAGTAGTACTTGGAGATTGATTAGGTAAATACTCTTCTCAGAACAAAGATTAATGATGAAAGGCAGAGAAAAAACATCCTGAGACAGGGAGGTACAAGAAAACATGGGTCTGACATAGAAAAAGGCTAAAAACTGTATTTGCCTTGAAAGAAGGGGTCATGATGGGTAATAGTAGGAGGAAAACATGTTTGAAGGGTAGTCTGGAGATCTCAGAGGGTAGATTAGAGACACATTGTTGAATACCAGGCTAAGGAGGTTGTTTATTAGGCAAAAGTCCCAGCTGAAGGAGAAAGTAAAATAAAACTGGTATTTAACAAATGCATCTTGCAAAATTATATGCATTGGACTAGAGAGAGAAAAAATATTCTAAATCATTATAGAACTTCTCTATTCATTAAGAAGACAGATATTTTAATTCTGAACTACAGTAGTGGCAATGTTCATGACAAAAGTAAAATCAACAGGACTTAACAAATGATTTTTTTTATGTGAGAAGAAGAAGGCGAAAACCAACATATTAAAAGGCTCAAAGAGAATTTCCAATTTCTGATGTTAAAAAAAATAGTGAGTGAAGTGTAAATATATAAGCAAGGTGCTAAATATTCAAAAAGAAAAAGGAAAGAATCTTCATTGTCAACCACTCCTACTAACAGGAAAAAAAGGAAGATAGTATACGTTCACAGTGGAAATGACAGGAGTAAGGCTGTTTGGAGGCTGGTCCATTTAGAAATAAGTAGAGCAGAAGGAAAACAGAATATGCAATCATGGTCTAAGGTAGCCAGCCATAGAACCCAAGGAAACTTATGAATGTCTATGAACCTCAGTTTTCTCATGTCTAAAACTCAAGAAAATAAAATTACTTTGCAGTTAGTTAAGAGAAATCTTATCTCACCCTGTCCCTCCCAGGTTGGACCTAAAACTATGTCTAAGTATTTTCTCCTCCTTTCTTTCCTCCCTCCCTCCCTCCCTCCCTTCATTCCTTCCTTCCTTCCTTCCTTCCTTCCTTCCTTCCTTCCTTCCTTCCTTCCTCCCTTCTCTGCTTCCTTCTATCCTTTCTTCCTTTATTTTTGGTGCTGGAGATTGAAGCCAGGGGCATTCTACCTCTGAGCTACACCCCAGCCTTATTTTATTTTATTTTTTTTATTTTGAAACAGGGACTCACTAAGTTGTGGAGGAAGGACCTCACTAAGTTGCTGAGTTTAGTGGCTAACCTGCTGTCCTCCTGTCTCAGACTCCCAAGTATTGGGATTATACGGGTGTGCCACCATACCCTGCCTTCGTATCTACCACTGAACATGGTTCCTACTAGGAAAATGGAGAGCTAAAATACACCAGCTCATAAGATCTTTATTCTCAACACTTGCACATTTTTTCTTTACTAATATGCGAGAAAATGCATAAGCCAAGGATGCATAAGGAATCTTTGATTTTATCCAAAGATACAAGCAGATAGAGCAGATTCCAATAAACACAAGTGAATTTCAAAGCCCCTATATTTGTTGACTTGCTTTCAGGGAGTTTGGCTTCACACTTTATTGAAAGGGAATGGGAAAACCATCTGTTACCAGGGCATTAGCCTGTCACTTTAGCTCCCCTGAGGTGAGCCCATTCACGTGGCACGTTTCAATACTAGGATCTTGTTGCTATTGAAAAAAATCCTCATGCGTATGTTGGCGATTTTTCATCTTTGACTTATACTGCAATCTCCTCTGTATTCTCCTCCCTGGTTTCTACCATTCTCCCCTGAAATCAATTTGAAGTGTCTCAAAAAAAAATTGTTTTCCTCCCTAATACTTATCAAGTCCTGCCTTGAGTTCCACATCTGGCTTCCTGCTGATTTTGAAGTTCCCATCTCACCTTGAAATGACTCTCATAACTGCTCCTAACCCATATCACTTCCCCCACTCTGATTAAGTATTTCTTTCTACAACTCCCTGTCACTTACTGGCTTCCCTGTCCTCAAAGTCATCTTGGCAACACATACAAAGTATAGACTCACATTTAGCTAGAAAATCCCTGAATCTCTTCACTAGGTATGATTCAAATGTTCAAATATTCAAAGATTTCTACTGATAATCCAGAAAAAAATGTTTGTAAAGACCAAGCTATTATTTCTTTTTTCATTTCACTCTCATCAGCAAAGCCTTGTTTTCTTCTTGATGGTACTTTTAAGTGTGTATTAGTAACAGGACATGTTGAAAATGGAAAAGGTTTAGAGTATTACAAATTGAATGTCAGAGAATGCAGAGGTACTATGAGTAATTACTGAGCGGTCTGTTTCTGAGGATTGAGGCAGAAGCACAGTTTACAGCACCTTCCGTGTGAGGGTGACTGATGGCTTCTCCTTGTTCTACATCTAGGATACTTGGTGCCAACAGATTGGTTAGCAACAAGAATTACATAAGAAATGACCCTGCATAGACACTTGAAAAGAACAATAATAATTTCTAGGAATGGTGGTGTACACTTGCAACCCCAGTACTTGAGAGGCCGACACAGGAGGATTGCAGGTTCAAGGACAACCTCAGCAAGCAGTGAGACTCTCATCAACCTAGCAAGACCCTGCTTCCAAATAAGAATAAAGTCAAACTGGGGGTGTAGCTTGGGTTCAATCCCCAGTACCACACACACACACACACACACACCACATAAATTAAATTAATTAATTAATAATAATAATAACAAATTAAGTAAGAAACAGGGTCTTTTTTTTTTTTTTTTTTCTTTGCAGTACTGGGGATTGAACTCCGGGCATTCTACCGCTGAGCTACACCCCCAGCCCTATTTTTTATTCTTTAATTTGAAACAAGGTCTCACTAAGTTGCGGAGTGCCTCACTAGGTAGCTGAGGCTGGCCGCGAACCCGGATCGTCCGGGCTCAGCCTCCCAAATGTTGGAATTACAAGCGTGCGCCACCACGCCCAGCTAACAGGGTCATTTTTGATGGAATGTGCTTTGCTCTAGTATACTAAAAGATGCTTCTAAACTATCAGGAAGAAATATACTACAGAGATTGAAGTCAGAGAATGCAGAGGTACTATGAGTGATTCCTGAGCCGTCTGTTTCTGAAGATTGAGGCAAATGCACAGTTCATAACACCTTCCGGCTAAGGGTGACTAATGGCTTCTCCTTGTTCCACATCTAGGATATGTGGTGCTGGCAGAGAAGCAGGCAACAGGAATTAGATAAGGAATGAAATTTGAGTTTACTTTCTCATGCCCAGTTCCTTTTTGATTTTTAGAAATAATTCGTTAAGGGTAAAAACCTATTGACATCAATCAGAATGAAGCTCCCTTTCCAAGGCAGAGATGAAATCCATGACCTTTTCTATATTCAATAAAAATACTTAGGAAAGAAGCAGATTTGGTCAGAACTTGGGAGGGAAAAGGGGGCCATAGCTAAGTGACACATTCATTATGTTCAGACATCATTTTGCAGACTATGGTAATATATTAATGATAAGTTTATCACTAATATATTAGTTTTTAATATATTAATGATAGATTTATTGGCCTTATTGTAGAAAGACTTGGCAGTGTCATTGCACCCAGTAAGAAGGCCATTCCCAGATGCAGAAGAATATTGGAATAAACTTAGCAAGCACCAGGGAAATAAGAGAGGAAGGGGGGAAGGAAAAGCTCTTTTATTGCAGAATTAATGGAGTTTGGTTACTAGTTGATTCCCTGTATGAAGTGAGAAAGGAAAAGCTAAAGCTGTTGGCAGTTTTTAACAGGGTAATCAGAACAAATATAGAACCAATAACTGATATGTGGAAGTTAGAAGATAGAAACATTTAGTTTCTGGTATATCCTTAGAGTGGGTGGTTATATCTCTTTTAAAACTTTCCTTTAGAAACCCCAGATAAGCAAAGAAGTTGACTTAACTGAAGGGGATGGACCGGGGAGGGGGGCACCCTAATGCACATGATGTACTTTCACAAATATATCAAGGTCAATCACTAAACTGAACTTGAGAAGGAGGGAGGGTGAGGGAGTGGGTTGGGAATTGGGGAAGGGGTTAAATGAGAAATGTGTGCATATAAGCCTTTATCAGCTTGTACCTAACAAAGATGTATGATTACAATGCACCAATTATTATAAAAATTTTTTTAAAAAAACTTTCCTTTGAGGATAATTCTAAAATGCAGTTCTAAGCCAGGCATGGTGGATTATACTTGTAATCCAAGTACTTGGGAGGCTGAGCCAGAAAGATTGCATGTTCAAAACCAACCTCAGCAACTTAGTGAGGCTATTGGCAAATTAGAGAGACACTATTTCCAAATAAAATATAAAATAGGGCTGAGGGCATGGCTAGTAGGTGAGATGAACCTGGATTCAATCCCTAGCATCACAAAAAAACCAAAACAAAACAACAAGTGCAGTTATAAACAATAGATTAGAAATAAAAGGAAGATAATATACAATACCAACTGCATAGAGCCAGGAGTTAAACTCCTGAAAATGGGTGAAATTACAAAATATATGTAGAAAGTAAGGAAGTTCAGAAGGACAATCTCTCAGAGGCAGAAGGAGAAAGAGAACTCAAATAATATACTTCTCCCTACACACAAAAAAAGAAAAAAAAAGTGTTATCCATTTGTATCAATAGAAGTGAATAAAATAAGTGAAAATATATGATTATAGAATCATGCCCTAAAACTATGTAACAACTACCAAATTAGGTACATGCCACTTAGAATTTCAAAGAACAAATCATTGCAGAAGCCAGGTGTTTTAATCAGCTTCTCTGTCACTGGGACCAAAATACCTGACAAGAACAACTTAGGGAAGGAAAGCTTTATTGGGGCTCACAGTTCAGAGGTTTCAGTCCATAGAACCAGCTCTGAAGCAGAAACAGCAGCAGCAGTGGCCAGGCACATGGTAGGGGGCACAGATCTCACGTCATAGCAGCAGAAGCAGAGAGGGAGAGGAGGAGCTATGGACATATACAGTCCCTAAGACCACACCCACACTGCCCCATCTCTGAACCTTGCTGCACCAAGGACATGCTTTCAACTCATGAGCTTTGGGGCACATTTTAAATCTAAACTATAACACCAGGTATAGAAAAGATATAAAAATTATAACCATTATACCACTTGTAAAATCTGGTGGATTCTAGTATCACAATAAGAAATATACATATATATATACATTTATATACAAAAGAACTATATATATGAATATGTATATATACATATTTTAAATATATATAATATGTAATATGTATATATATATTTTTATTGAGACCTCATAAAGCACAATCTTTTTTTATTTTTTTGTACTGGGTATTGAACCCAGGGGCTTTCTATCTCCAAGGTACATTCCCATTCCTATTTTACTTTTTATTTTGAAACAGGCTCTTGCTGAGTTGCTGAGGCTGGCCTTGAACCTGCAATCCTCCTTTTCTAGCCTCTCAGGTACTGGAATTACAAGCGTGCATCACCATACCCATCTACAACCTTTAAATATATGTTATGCACAGGAGAATTCCAAACTTCGACAAAGTGCCCAATTCTTGGAAACAGGCAAATAAAGCAATATTAAAGTTGAATAAGGAGCCAGCCATGGTAGCATGCCTGTAATTCCAGGGAGGCTGAGACAGGAGAATCACAGGTTTAAGGCCAGCCTCAGTGACTCAGTGAGACTCTGTTTCAAAACTAAAAAATAGCTGGAGATGTAGCTCAGAGATAGAATGTCCCTGGATTGAATTCCCTGTACTCCTCTCCCTCCCACCAAAAAAAAAAAAAAAAAAAAGTCTAGTAAGGGGGAAAACAGACTGTCTCCACATTGCAAGGGCTAGAGATATACTGATTAGCTATATAATGACATATTTACTTTGTAGTTAGCTAAGAGTACAAAGACCCTTTTTAAAAAAATGTTTATTTGGAAGCATAGAAAGTCTAAGTTCGGGTTGTTGGCTTGTCTTTGCCTTCTCCATTTGTTTTTAATTTTCCCAAATTTTCTTCTCTTTAATGGTTTCTGCTACCATCATAAATGTCCCCACTCTAATATTACATTTCAAATTAAAGTGAAGAAGAAGGAAGAGGAGAAAGGTGGGGAGAATCCAAATAATATTCCAATCATCTTGGGCCCACTGTGAGCAGGATCTTCCTTCTGCATTGCTCTGTTTTTACACATATAAACTAAACCACCAGAGGGAGCCTCTGCCTTTCAATCCTATTTGCCATCATTAATTACACTTATGAATGGGTCCATTTAAAACCATTTAGTTCAGCACTCAAAGAAAATCCATCTTGTAAGCTAAAGTGTCATATGTTGAGATAATATCTTCATTATAAATCCAGTGTTTTACAAAAAAATACTAGACTGATGCTGCAAAGCCAATGTCATCAAATAAGAAATGGAAAACCAACTCAGAACCATGCACTGTTTTATCCTGGCTGAGCTGCCATAAAAAAAAAATTTAAAAAAAAAAATTGGCCAGGTGTAGTAGTACATGTTTATAATCCCAGCATTTGGGAGGCTGAGACAGGAGGATCACAGGTTCGAGTTCAGCCTCAGCTACTTAGTGAGGCCCTCTACAAACTAGTGAGATGCTGTTTCATAAATAAAGAATAAAAAAATAAATAGGGCTAGGAGTGTAGCTCCAAGGTAGAATGCCCTCCCTGGGTTCAATCCCCAGTATTGAAAAAAAAAGAACAAAAATTGAAAATTGATCAAGGGTTTCAATTACTTTTATTAATTTATTTTCTCCCTCATCCTCTCTCTGTCCTTTCCTTCTTTCTTCCCCCTTCCTTTGTTCCTTTCTCTTCTTTCCTTCTTTCCTTCCTGATTTCCTGCCTTCCTTCTCTCCCCCCATCTCTTCCTCTCTCCTTCAGCCTTTGCTTCTTATATCCCTTAATTCCAGTTATAGGGACACATTAGATTAGCAAGTCTCAAGGACTAAAAAGCAAATATATAGATTTTAGTTCTTGTTTAACTATAGACTATAATGTTGATCAATAAATTAAGCAGGTATTATTTGAGGGCATTATTCTAAGAAATTAGAATATAACAATGAACCTCCTCTCCAGAAGCACATATTCTAGCAAAGGGAAGTGAAATAAAACTAACTAGATTTATTTGTGTCTTTATTAATGTCATTCAGTTAAAAACAGGTCACTGATAGAAGAACAGGGTGGAGTGGGCCCAGGTTGCTTCAAGTAGGTAGTCAAAAAGACCTCTTTAGAAATTAGTACTTAAATTATGCTCTGAATGAAGCTAAGAGGCAGCATTGGGGAAATTGCAGGGAAATCTTCATAGGCAGAGAAAACAGAAATTAAAGTAGGTTTCATTATCTTGAAAAAAGAGAATGAAAGAAAGAAGGCCACTACAACTGAAAATTACCTCATAGCATTGGGGAGTGGGAGGAAAAGTTCAGAGGTTAAGTTGGCTAGATCATGCAGTTTCATATATGCTCCGTCAAGGGGAAACTTTATGTTCTAAGAAGGCTTTGAAGTCTGAAAGGTTTTGAACATAAAAATAACATGAACTCTTTTTTATCTGTGTGTGTGTGTGTGTGTGTGTGTGTGTGTGTGTGTGTGAGTGTGACTAGAATGGAACCCAGGGGCATTCTACCTCTGAGCTACTCCTATCCCAATCCTATTGTATTTTATTTTGAAACAAGGTCTCACTAAATTGTTGGGGACCTTGCTAAGTTGCTGAAGTTGGCCTCAAAACTGTGATTCTTCTGTCTCACTCTCCCAAGTACTTGGATTACAGGCAAATGCCACCATGCCCAGCCTCTTTTATCTTTTAAAAATATGTCAGTTATTGTATGTAGAGAAATCTGATCAAGGCACAAGAAAGTGATGGACAAGATGAAAATAGCGAATCAAGATATGGAAGTTTTGAGTCTGTTTCATGGAGAAGATGATGCAGGCTTTGCCCAGGGTGATCCACGAAAACTGAGGTCCATCTGCAAGATGTATATGTACCAAAGATAGAGACAGAAGGACATGAACATAGCATGTGAAGGAAACATTGATACAGGAACCGACTTTGTGTGTGTGTATGTGTGTGTGTGTTTTGTATAAAATAAATCCTTATTTATTTTATATACTCTTATTGGTACATTGAGTTTCACATCATAATGTATTTCAGAGTGATAGTGATATACCTGCACACAGCACTTGGTGACCTTCCCCTGGCTCCTTGTCTACTCTCCTCTTTCCCCATACACCATATTGATGTTGCCATTGATAGTCTCACATATGTATATAACTTCAATAAAAGTATTTCCTTCATTAATTCTCCCTCACCACCATCCTTCCCTAGACCCCTTCTGTCACTCCATTTGGTATTTCTCCTCCATTATCTATGGTCTCTCTTATATCCCAATTTCTCCCTAGTTTCCACATATGAGAGAAAACATATGACCCTTCACTCTCTGTAACGGGCTAATCTCACTTAACATAATATTCACTAGGTCCATCAATTTCCTGTAAATGACATGATTTTATTCTTTATTGCTGAGTAGAATTTCATTGTGTGTATATGCCAGAGTTTTATAATCTATTCATCTGTTGATAGACACCTAGGTTGGTTCCATAGTTTAGCTTTTGCAAACTCTACTGCTATGAACATGGATATGCATGTATCACTATAATATTCTGATTTCAGTCCCTTTACAGAGATATCCAGGAGTAGTATAGCTGGTTCATATGGTGGATCCATTCCCAGTTTTCTGAGGAGTCTTCGCATCGATCTCTACAGTGATTGTACTAATTTGTAATCCCACTAATAATGGATAAGAATTCCCATTTCTTAATTTCATATCCTAGTTATCACTTCTTATTATTTGACTTCTTGATGTCAAACTTCCCCATTCTAACTGGGGTTAGGTAGAATCTCTGTAGTTTTGATATGCATCTCCCTGAACCATTGAACATTTTTCATAAATTTGTTAGCTAGTTGTATTTCCTCTGTTTGTCTATTTAGTTCACTTGCAAAATTTTATTGAGTTTTTTTTTTTTATCAGTAAGTTTCTTAAATTCACTGTATATTCTAGATATTGGTCCTCTATCAGAAGTATCTGGCAAGGATCTTCTCCCATTCTGCTGGCTCTCTATTAAGGTTCTTTATGGTTTCCTATGAGGTACATAAGCTCTTTAATTTGATGTAATCCCACTTATTAATCCTTGTTTTAATTTCCTGAGTTTTGGGGGTCTTATCAAGGAAGTTTCTACCTGTGCCTATATGTTGAAGTGTTAGACCTATTCCCTCCTCTAGCAATTTCAAAGTTTCTGGTCTAATTTCCAGGGTTTTGGTTCATCTCAAATTGACTCTTGTGCAGGATGAGAGGTTGAAATTTAATGACATTTTTCTACAAATAGATAACCACTTTTCCCAACATCATTTCTTGAAAAAAGCTGTCTTTTCTCCAATGTAAGTTTTTGACACCTTTGTTGCAAATCAATTGACTATAAGTATGCGGATTTGTTTCTGTACCTTCTATTCTGTTTGATTGTTCTATGTGTCTGTTTTTTGTGCCTATAATAATATTCTACTTTTATTATTATAGTTCTGTAGTCTAATTTGAAGTGAGGAATTGTGATGCTTCCTGCATAGTTCTTACTGCTGAGAATTGCTTTGGCTATTCTGGGTCTCCATATGAAATTTATGACTGATTTTTCTAGGTCTGTGAAGAATTACATTGATATTCTGGTAGGGATTGCATTGACTCTCTAAATCACTTTTGGTAGAATGGACATTTTGATAATATTTATCCTGCCTATCCAATAGCATGGGAGATCCATCTAAGATTTTTCTTTGATTTCTTTCCTTAGGGTTTTATAATTTTCATTATAAGGGTCTTTTACCTCCTCAGTTAGATTTATCCCTAGGTATTGTATTCTTTTGGGGGTTATTGTGAATGGAATTGTTTTTAGGATTTCTTTTTCAGTGAATTCATGGTTGGTGTATAGAAAAACTACTGTTTTTTAGTAGATTGATTGTGTATCCTATTTGCTGAATTTGTTAGCTCTAATAGTCTTTTTGTCAAGTTTTTTCAGTCTTCTAAGTAATGGACCATGTCATCTGCAAATAGAGATAATTCCAGTTATTCTTTTCTTATTTGCATTCCCTTAATTTCCTTCTCTTGACTTATTGCTCTGGCTAGAATCTCAAGTAGTGTATTGAAAAGGAGTGGTGATAGTGAGCATCTCTGCCTTGTTCCTGATTTTATAGGGAATTCTCCCAGCTTTTGCCCATTTAATATGATGTTGGCTTTAAATCTATTGCATATTTCCTTTATGATGGTAAGTAAATACCTTCTATTTCAATTCTATGTAGTGTGTGTGTGTGTGTGTGTGTGTGTGTGTGTGTGTGTGTGTTTTAATATGAATAGGTGTTGGATTTTGCCAAGAGCTTTTTCAGCATCTATTGAGATAACCCTGTGATATTTGGTCCTCAGTTCTATCTATGTGGAATGAAAGTAGAAATCAACAACAGAAGACCCACAGTAATTACATAAATACATGGAGATTGAATGACCACACTTTTGGGTGAGGACTGGATCATAGAAGAAATAAAGGGAGAAATATTTTAAAATCTTAGAATTAAACAAAAATAGACACAACATACCAAAATCTATGGACACTTGGAAGGTGGTTTTAAGAGGAAAATTTATAGCACTGAGTGCCCACATACAAAAATAAAACAAAACAGAAAGTCACCAAATAAACACAACCTAATGATACACATCAAGGCTCTGGAAAAAAAGGAACAGACTCATCCCAAAGTCAGTTGAAGACAGAAAATAATTGATAAGAACAGAAATCAATGAAATAAAGAACCAAAACAATACAAAGGATCAAAAAAACAAAAGGTTAGTTCTCTGAAAAGATTAACAAGATTGATTAAGCCCTTAGCCAAGGTAATCAAAAGAAAGATAATCAACCCTAAATAACTAAAATAAGAAATAAAAAGGAAACCACTAGAGACAGTGGGGAAATCTAGAGGATCATTAGAAGCTGCTTTTACAGCAGTTTTGATTCAAGCTCTACAGTGACCTAAGAGAGGTGCTTCACTCAGTGCCATCTTGGGCTCCCTCTATTTTTGAAATTCATACTCAAATAAAAAGGAAAACATAGAAAACTGCAACAAATTTCTAGACATATGCAACCTACCTAAAGTGAACCAAGAGGATATAGAAAACCTAATCCAACCAAGAGCAAGCAAAGAGATAGAAACAGCAAAAAAAAGCCTTCCATCAAAGAAAGGTCCAGGTCCAGTTGGAGTCCCTGCTGAGTTCTACAAAATCTTTGTAGAAGAACTAAATCCAATTCATCACAAATTATTCCATGAAATAGAAAGACATTTAATTCTTTCAAACTTCTTCTATGAGGCCAGTATCTCCTTAATACCAAAACCAAATAAAGATATCTCAAAGAAAGAAAATTACAGGCCAATATTCTTGATGAACATAGATGCAAAAATTCTAAAAAAAAAAAAAACTAGCAACTATATCAAGAAAAATTGTACCCTATGACCAAGCTGGTTTCATTCCAAGGATGCAAGTCTGGTTCAACATATGCAAATCAATACATGTAACTCACTGCATAAACAGAATTAAGGACAAAAGTCTGATGATCATTTCCAGCCTGTTTTTTCTGAAATAACTGAGCAAATGGGTGTATCATTAAATGATTTAGGAAATACTAATGGAGGAGAAGAATTAGAGAGAAGTTGAAAGTCTCTTGGGCAAGTTTGGCTTCCAATAAACATGTTTCATCCTGAAGGAGCTGTCCATAGATTGTCAGTTATATGAACTGAAAACTCAAAGGAAATGTCAGATTAGAGGTACAAATATGGTTATCAATAGCATGTAGCTAGGATGAGAACAGATGGAAGAGGAAGGATTAAAACTGATCCAACATTTAGATGGGGAGACAAAGAGAAGTTGAGAAAGATTTAGGGAAGAAGCTTTCAGAGAATTAAAATTAAGAGGGATTTTAGGACAGGGAGCTAACTCAAAAGACAAATAAGAAGTGCTTCTTTTAAAAAAGAGAAAACAGTTAAATACATTAAAAGCTACTGACAGTTCAAGTAAAATGAGGATTAAAATTCATCACCATTGGATCTAATAAGGAAAATGTCATTGGTGACTTGTGGAAATTTGTGAAGAAGAGGAAGGGCAGAAAGCATAATGGTGAGTGGGACTACATGGAATACAGGTAAACAAGCAGATTCTGGGAAAATAGGCCATTGTTCTTGGAGTTTTGTAGCAAAGGAAGTAAGGCATATTTATTGGGCTCTTAGAGAAGTCATGGAAACTTGAAAATTTCTGCTTTATTTTGTTTTAGGACAGAAGCTATTACCCCATGATTATGTGTTTAATAGTAGATATTCTGTTACAGCTAACATGGTATTTCTTTCTCAAAAAAACTGAAACAAAATTTTTTATGACTCAGAAAGGCCAGGGAGACATGTAAACAAATAACTTGAATTTGGAATGTTTTTCCTTCTGCGATTATTCATAGCTATTACAGTTGTGTTCACAAGGTTTGCAGCTGGTCAGTCATAGACTGTAGACTATGCAAGCAAAGAAGTAAAGGAAGGAAGAAAGGAGGAAAGAAAATAAGGACACGAATAAGTATATTGAACATTTCCAAAAGATAAAATTATTTTGAAATTAGAAAAAACCAAAGTAAGTAAGTTGGGATGGTTTGGAATGATGACTATAATGTGAGATATATGAGTTGCATATTTCAGAGACAGTTCTATTATTGCTGATGGGTTGGGGAGATAAGTGGTATTAGGAGTAAGGTAAAGCTGCAAGATTTACAGTTTGAACTAACCATCTTAAATAATCCAAAAGTTTTGGAATCCCAAGGGTAAAATTATAGACATGGGAAAGCAAAACATAATGGATTTTGATCCTGGCAATAACAGCAATTGGCATGGACAGATTTTAGGAGAAAATGTACCATCCAACTTTAAGCAATTCACTTGTAAACTTTTCTTTTGACATTTTTAAAATGAGCATATTTAATTCACAGTAAAGCTGTAAGAATTTTTAAAAAGAACAAAAAACTCTAAATGTAGATACTTTTTTTTCTCTTTAAAGTGTGTGAGTACCAGGCATTGTGGCATACCCCTGTAGTTTGCAGTCAGCCTTAGCAACTTAGCATGGCCCTCCATAATTTATTAAAACCCTTTTGCAAAAAAACAAAAAATAGGTATAGATCAGAGGCAGAATGCCCCTGGTTTCAATCTCCAGTATCACAAAAATGAAAGATAGAAAAGTAAGGAAACAAGGAAGGAATGAAGGGAAGGAAGGAAGGAAGGAAGGAAGGAAGGAAGGAAGGAAGGAAGGAAGGTAGGTTGAAGGATCATCAAAAAGATATAAACTAGTCCTAGATCTTGGATGGATTTCTCCAGTTTATAGCATCTTGTCTTCAAGAAGATTATAATCTAGTTAGGGAGACAGGATTTCCAAGTGTGACACAAATTAATAAATTTAGAGAGCAAAATTCAATATAATACACGTGTTTCATTAGGGTATGGAGGATAAGTCATGAGCTGTATGGGAACTCCCAGAAAATCACTGTGAACCTGGGACACAATGAAAGGCTTTGAGCAAAATTTAAATCCCTATGGAAAGACAAAAGAAAGGAATCCTACCTTGAGGGTGAGGGGATGGAGATGGGATGGGATTCTAAGTGGAGGATATTAGTTTGGTCATACTAAAGAAGGTTTGATTTATTTACATTTTTTCATATGGATTGTTGAAAAATAAGCATTTTTTTTCATGTAATCTTGGATTTTGTGTTATTTCAAGGTCCTATGAGTCATACAGCATGATATCCCACATGCTACTGGGATCTGTCACAAAGACAAGATGGTGGCCAACCTGTACAACCTCAATATTGAGACTGTGAGAAACCAAAGAGAAGGAAGGGAAAGCATCAGGGAATTGAGTTTATAGGAGTCACTTCCACTGATATTATGTAAATATGGAAGAATACCAATATCAACCTCAACATCCTGTGTGGAGTACAGAGGGAGTGGGAGAAAGCCCGCCAGGTGCTGTGGACACTCATGTCACTATCATTATAACTACATTACGATGTAAGACTATAATGCACCAATAAATGTATAAAAATAAAGAAAGTAAATGCAAGAAATAGGTCAGATTAAAAAAAATAGGGGAAATTCAAAGTCTGTGTAATATTGATAGATACCTAAAATCAAAACTCAGCCATTTCATTTATCAGAGGGAATAAGAATCCAAAATTGAAAAGGTAAATACTTTAAGTAGTAATAATTAAAGACCAGATTTTTCCCACTTTTTGAAAGCTGAAGAAGCGTGAAAATGCTTTCTAAGTGGCACCAGCAGGGGCTGGCTGCTTCCAGCAGGTACACTGCTTTCCCACTTCACCTCCCCTGTGTTGGAATTTCCATCATTCTGGAGTGAACTCTTGCTGGCTCTTCCTTGGGCAGAGGCAAGAGCTTCCTCATTGACTTTCCTCCCTTGGTTCTTCCACCTCTAATCCTCCCTCCAGGCGCCCAGATTCATCTTCCCACAGCACTGTTCTGATCATATTGCTTCTCTGATCCAAAGCCTTTGGTGGTTCCTCTCCTGTCCTAATGAGTATAAACCAAACGTTTCATGTCAATTTATAGCTTAACCTCCAAATTTCCCAGCACTCCACTTTAAACATCTTATGCTCCAGCTAAATTGTGTTACTTTTGGTCTCCAGAGTTACTCTGTACATTTTAGTCTCTGTACTTTTCCTTTTTCCTGTCTGTCTAAATATTGCCCATCTTTCAGGGTCAGTTAAAATATCACCTATGAAATTAGACTGCTCTTGATCTCTTCACTTGAGGTCATTTATCAATCTTACAAGCATGTGGTCTGTACATCCCCAATAGGATTTGTCTGAAGTAGTTGGAAGTAGAGCAGAGGAAATAGTTTCTTTGGTTGTAATTTTTTAGTTGCTCTCAGCTATTAATCCGGCCCCAACACATACTTATTTATGGAAATGAATTAATAGTTTTCTTCTCAATTGCCTCTTTTTAAAAAATTTTTGAATGACAACTCAGGGAATAATGTCTCCTCCCCCTCCAGTACTCAAAGTACAATATTGTGTCTTGCTACTTACCATTTTTCTGCTTTTCTTTTTTTTTTTTTACAACTACTAATCTATAACTAACATTTCATATAACATTCATACATGTCATAAAAGTCATAAAATTACCATTAGAAAGGCAGTTAGCAGCAAAGTGTGGTGGTGCACGCTTGTAATTCCAGTACTTGGGAGGTTGAGACAGGAGGATCACAGCCAGCCTCAGCAACTTAGAGAGGCCCTCCACAACTTAGTGAGACTCTATTTCAAAATAAAAAATAAAATAGGGCTGGGGGTATAGCTCTGAGTTAGAATGCCCTTGTGTTCAATCCCCAGTACCACACACACACACATACACACACACACACACACACACACACACACACAGCAGTTATAAAAGATATTGCTGACTAGGAAAATAATTTCAACATGTTTAATAGACAAATGCTTATTTTATAAATATTCAAAAAAGTAAGAAAAAGTAAATAACCTGATGGGGAACATAAATGGACAAATGACATGAATATATAAGTAGCAGAAAAAATATAAAGGCAATAAATACATGAAAGCTAGTCAACCTTAATGCCTATTTGTGAAATTAAAAACACAATTTTATCCATCCAACTAGAAAAAACTTTAGAGATTTACAGCATCAAATGTTGACAAAAGTATTGGGAAAGCCCTTGATCTGTTAAGAGAATTTATCCTAATGGTCTTTATGAATTATAACTCTCAGTTTATATGAATGAGAATTTTTTTAATGCTGTGTAAATCTATAAAAATATCATTTAGACAAAATATTTATCTCAGCTCTCTTTACTCTCACCTCTATGGTAAAAGACTATCTTTTAAAGGTCAAGAGGATGTTTGGTTCTATTTCCACATTGTTTTACCTCAGAAAACTCTAATGTAACCAAATGCACATGAGTTTTCAAAGGAATTCAATTTCTTTCTGGACTGTGGTCCCAGAACCCATGGTAACTTTTAGGGTGACCTATCCTTCCCTTCTGTTGGGGAGGATTACAGCTGCAAGAACTCTAGCTAAACTTGAAATGACCTGGTCAGAAACCAAACTATATGATCTTCGACTTCCCCTACATGTAATTTATGTCAGCCCCCAAAGACCCCAAAAATCCCTAGTTAGAAAGATTACCACTTCAGAAAATCAGCAAACATACATCTAAGTAACACTTCTCAAATAATTTTTAGCAAAAAAAAAAAAAAAATCCCTAAGCTGTCTGAGCCAAAAATGGGTTTCTTGGTTAAACATATATTGGAAATGCTTTACTTAATATAGCTAATGAATTCTTAAATAGTAGATCATTAGAGATTTTGGTACATAATCTGCATGGCGACAACTTGCAATACTCTCTAGGAGATGGATTCTATTTGTAGTTTCCCCAAATTTAAGATTATATAGTATGTCTTTTTTCAAAGAATATGTACTACATCCAATGAAAACAAGTGAACCTCAAAAATCAGTCTTAATAATTCCTTAAAATGCCTGTAATTTAATTACTTGGGAAGTTAGATAGGAGGATCAAGGTTCAAGTAATCCCATTTCTTGGAAGCTAGATAGGAGGATCACAGGTTCAAGGCCAGCATCTTATAACTTAGCAATACCTTGTTTCAAAATTTAAAAAAAAATATGATGGGGATTCAGGGGTGTAACTCAGATGTATAACACCCTTAGGTTCAATCCTTAGTACCCACCACCACCCCATACACACAAAGAAAAGAATTCCTCAGATGAACCATGGGAATTCTCTAAATAAGCAACAGTCTTGTAGAACTTAAACAGAATTTACATTGACCATGGAAACTCAGTCCTGCCCCAGCCTCTTGGGCAGCTCTGATTACCCTAGAACCCCAATAGGACATAAAAGAAAAAGGCTGAATACCTGATATTTGCATCTTGCACAGAGAACTACAGATTGGAAGGCATGGTGTAGGACCACTCCCAGAACTATTTACTTGTATCTGTCGAGATTTGCTTTTACTGTTTATTATTTTTCTCTTGTCCTTATTTCTAATAATCTAATTTGATAAATGGGATTTTTGACTGGGCTTAACATAAATGCTGATACAATATTAATAATGCCAAGGCATTTATCAGTATGAAACTTTAAATGAAAATATTTTGTGCACTCATTAATAGAATCATAGATTATCACAGTTATCTTGCTGTGCTTTCATGGGAGATATGAAATGTTAGTAATTTAAGTTTCAGCAAAAACAGTAAGTTATTGAAATTAAATCAAATTCAGTGCATTAAATCAAGAAGTTTCTACTGTTGAGTTTGAGGTCATTTCAATTCAACAAATATTGGAGACACATTAATAGGCTCTGGAGATAAAGAGATGAAAAACACTCATTAAAATTTCTGGACAAGCTTTTAGTTTTAATTGGTGAGGTGGACACAGTAGAGTATGTTCAATGCAACCTGGGGTAAAGTGGAATGGGTGAAGTGCCACATGTATTTTAATAGGTCTGAAGCATGCACCACAGAGGGCCGGTCAGGAGTCATGGGATGAGATGGATAAGTGACAAGAGGTGGTATCCCCCCTCAGAGGACTTCTACTCCATGCCAAGGCATTTGGATTCTTTTATATAGACACAAAGAAGGACAGCATGGAGGCAAAAGATCAATTTGGAGTCAATTCTCATAGTCTAAGTAATGTATGATAAAGGTCAGATTTATTCAGTTGATCAATAAATACTCATTGAGGATCTCATATGTCAAAGCTCAGACTCCAGGGATACAGTGATGAGTACAAGCATCAGTCTCTGCATTCCTGACACCTATGATTCAGTGTAAAATGGAAACAAATAATAAATAGCTGCATGTATGCAAAGAGCTGGAAAAGAAAAGGTATAGTATAACCAGTATATATATTAATAAGTCACTCAATCCTTTTTTTTTCTAAGTAAAGAAAATTTTACATAGTCATTTATATCTAAGACCAAAAATGAGGAGCATCATTAGCATTAGCTAGAAAAAGGTGTTAGGGGGATTGTCAGAGGAGAGTCTATTTCTTTCAAAGAAGTATAACCAAGGAGAATCCAGAGAGGACTGCAGCCCCAGCAAGGGATGAGTGAAGAAATATTAAGTGTAAAGTGGTAGTGAAGCGCAGATTGTACAAAGCCTTAAAGCTTTTAGTTTTTTAATTGTACAATCCAAAGCTTTTAGATTTTATTCTAAGTTTAACAGAAGGCCATTGAAAGATTTTAGGCGTAATCTTTTATATTTTGGAAAGATTATTCTGACTTTTGTATGGAGAACAGAACAGAGGTGCTAAAGAGATAAATGAAAAAAAATGAGTTAGTCCAGTGCTAAGTTCCAACAGGGCAGCTATACGCCCAGCTGGTACACACCCAATATCCACCTGTGCCTTGTGTATTGAAAGCACTAATTATATGTTAGTGAAAGGCTCAAGTGAATAAATGATATTATCCTCCTATTTATTTTTATCTGACCCCAAAATTCTCAAATGACAAAAACAGTTTTTCAATGTCTGAAAATTTCCCATCTGTGGGGAAAAGAAACCCTACAATATATTCTGAAGGACCTTGTAGTATTAGACAAAATGTTTCTAAAAACACATTTAATGTGTCATTGTGCACGACAAATGAAAAGTCACACGGTTCCTCTAGAGTTCCCTAAACCTCCAGAAAGCATGTCAACAAGAAGAACAAAAGGACAAACCTAAAAATAGAAATCATTCACTAAAATATACTAGCTTTGCATTTGTATGAGTCAATTTTCAAAATTATGCACTATAACTTTTTTATAATTTTACTGTTAACTTGATTGTCTTTATAATTTTTATTGTTGCATAATTTATATATCATAAATGTGAATTTTATTCCAGTCACAGTTGCACATCTATCATCACTAATTTTATAATATTTTTATCATTTCCCCAAAAAACCATTTACATTAGTAATAATTCTCTATTCTCTTGCCCCTCCTCAACCCTTGGAAGCCACTATACTGCTCTCTGTCCAGGATTTCCTGTCCTGGACTTTATATATTAATAGAATCATATAATATGTGATTCCTTGAGACTGAGAGTTTTCTATTTTCAGTCAGCCCAATTTGATTGGATTTTTCTGAGTTGCCTCTTACCCTAGAAGCTTATATTTCTCCCCTTTGATTGTTGTTAATTTAATTCTTTTCTCTTCCTCTTTTCTTTATCCAGTTCCATTTCTCAAAAAGGGCAATTCATTTGAGCACTACACAAATTCAACATCGCCCAAACATATAAGCTCAACAAAAATAAAGAAAAGGAAAAAATGACATTTTCAATATATTCTGAATACATTGTAAATAAAGTTTTGCCCAAGCATTCTTTGTCCATGAGGAAATAGATGTATATTGATCACTACCTTCTACTTTGTGCCAGCTAAGTACAAATATGTACATAAACGAGCTCTACAAGAAAGTTTGTTTCAGAAATAATGCCTTTTTAATTTTTTATATATTATGGATCCTGGAACAACCTCAGAGATTCTATTTATTCTGATCTATGTCATGGCCAAAAGAATCCACTACATATCCAACATAAATTTCAAAGTAATTACAACCAGCTTTAAATCTCTCTTCTCTGAAATTATAGGGACTAATTTTGGTTGGCATATTTCTCCCTAAGAATGAGCATGTCCTTTCTTAAACCCAGGGGTCCTTGGCCTTCACGTTATGACCTCACAGGAAGAAGTTGTAAAGTTCTTACAATTATATATGGTATTTTGTATGTCTGTGTTTTATTGTGTATTATTTTTTCTAGGGAGAAGGGCTTACTAGACTTTTTATGATTATAAAAGTACATGGCCCCAAAACATGTACACACTCTTGATCACTCAAAAATCCCTACACTCCACCGCATCAAATGCCACTAGGCAAACTCCATAACTTTTGCCAAGTTCAAGTGCCATATAATGCATTGCATTTTTGATACCTGATTTAAACCATGTAAAACTGCAATGACATTTTATTTTAATTGGGTTACTTTGTTTTTGTGGGTTTTTTGTTTTTTGTTTTTTTGTTTTTTGCGGTACCGGGGATTGAACTCAGGGGCATTCTACCTCCGAGCTATACCTCCAGCCCTATTTTTTATTCTTTATTTTGAAACCGAGTCTCACTAAGTTGCGGAGTGCCTCACTAGGTAGCTGAGGCTGGCCTCGAACCCGGATCCTCCAGTCTCAGCCTCCCGAATGCTGGGATTACAAGCGTGCACCACCACGCCCGGCTTAATTGGGTTACTGTGGATACTGAGATTTTGAGTATTTTTCCCCAATCTTATTTCTTCCCTAGGCCCAATTTATGCAAAATCTCATACACAGGGATATTTGTGAAAATGTACACTGCATTTGGAAGAAATGGGGAAAGATTAATGCTTTTAATTAATCCAGGTTAACATTTTAATTTTTGCCTGTAAGTTTTGCTTAAAGGTATGGTTAAGACAGCTATAAACAAAAACTTTACTCTATTTTTTATAGATTTAGGTAAATGTCAGTGTATGTAGAGGAAGTGATGAGCTCCTCATTTTCTTAACAGCTAATTAAAGCACATTAGTGCATAAGATTAACTTTAAACTCAATTTTGATAGGATTTGTGATTCTGAAGTGAGTCATATACTAATTCAGAAGTAATCTGGATATAACTTGTTGAATCTCTAATATTGCATAGGTAAGAGAGGTAAAAAGCAGGTTATCTATAAAAAGTAGATATTTCTTGTTGGAAGTTATACTTCTAATCACACTATAGACTTAACACTTTTTTTTAAATAATATTCCTAATCAATATTGATAATTGATCATTTTATTATAAGTTTATACCATAAAATAATATTCAAAACAAATATTCATCAGTTTCCTCATAACAGCTGTTTCATTTAGAACATGCTGAGACACTGAAATTAACACAAGAATAGATTGTGTCTTTTATATGTTAAGGCACTAAATTACAACAATAAATAATATAATAAATGCAATTAATGCAAAGAAAATTTCAAAAATGTATTTAAAAATCAGCAAATTATTAACAAAATAATTCTCTATCTGCATATATATAATATAGTTATATACATATAAATAATACTAAATGCATTAGAGACTTGTATAATATTTCCTGAAAAATCTAGTTTTTCTCTCATTCAAAAAATCCTTATAATTATTTGCTTATAACAATTAAAGATTTAAAAATTTTTAAGCTCTATACCATGGCAGCAGGTTTTTGAACTCTGTACTCCTAAGAAAGGATTATTTACTTTGATTGCATTTACAAAGCATTTACAAAGATTATAATGTGATAATAATTAGTGGGATTTAGACACTTACCATATATGAGAGACTGATCTAAGCATGTAAACTCATTTTATTCTCACAAGAATTCCATAATGTAGGTGCTGTTGTTGCTACTTTTAACCAGAGAAAATGAGGGGCTAAATACGGAAGTCTCCAAACTCACTGCCAATAAGTGTTACAGACAGATCTGAAATCATGGTTTGACACTATGATCTGTCCTTTTAATCCTATTCTTTTCTGGCTTTATGTCTGATTTATTAAACTAAGGTTGGTCTTAATCCATAGAACATTGTAAAATTAAAACATGACAGAGTCTCTTATAATTGGCTTTTGTTTTTTTTAAAGGGTTTTCCTTATAAAAGATGCTTACAATTTTCCTAAGAAACTGAAAACTTTCTTTTTTCTAGTTAAAATTCATCCAACAGAGTATGATACATTAGGTAACTCTATGGAGTTCTTAAAGTGAAAATATGTATTTATTGAGGACTAGACTTGGAAGTACTTGATCTCACAGATTGCTTCAGGAATGTGAGAAAGTCATTATTTGCTGGCTCTACAGTAATTTATTTTGAATTTGTTAAATTCATCGACGTGTGAACTGCTTATCAAAGCTTGATAAACAGCTTATAAATCACTTTGAAGTTGGCAGAAATAAATATTAATGAGCCCATTTTCAAGGAATTTAAAGTTAGTCTTTCTTCTTCTTTCCCCATAAGTAAAAATGAGAATCTCAGTTGCTTTATTTAGAAAAGAATTTATAATTTATTAGTAATGATGTTTCTCAAGATAGTCATTGAACTATTTATTATATGAAATCAGACTATTTGCTTTTTTAAAAAGAGTGCTCTTTGAAAATCCACTGAAGAGTTTCCTATGATAAAAGTTTTGTGCAGAATTTATTCATAAAATACAAACTTGATTCAAACACTAGTAGTAAAATTCTAATATTAATACTAAAGTAACCTGCTTGACTGAAGTCTATACAAGACTGGCCCTACTTAAATCCTTATTCCCTCCATTTCCACACAGGACAAAAAAAGGTCCAACCATTTCAGCAGCTTATACATACCAGTAAAAGGTAGGAAACTCAGGATTTGAAAGTATGCCTATTACAGTACTGCATTACTTTAGTTTTTGTAATAGGAAAAACAGATAATTTTCTCAATGATAAGTTTTAAGGATATAGAAATATTCTATGGGTCTTCAAAATAACCTAACAAAAAGGATCTTAAAAAAAAAAAAAATCAGCCGGGCGTGGTGGCGCACGCTTGTAATCCCAGCATTCCGGAGGCTGAGACCGGAGGATCTGGGTTCGCGGCCAGCCTCAGCTATCTAGTGAGGCACTCTGCAACTTAGTGAGACTCGAGACTCGGTTTCAAAATAAAGAATAAAAAATGGGGCTGGGGGTATAGCTCGGAGGTAGAACGCCCCTGAGTTCAATCCCCAGTACTGCAAAAAAAAAAAAAAAAAAAAAAAAAAAAAAAAACTCTTCCCTTACATGTGTTAAAAAACTCTGGCCCAAAAAAAAAAAAAAAAAAAAAAAAAAAAAATGGCATACCCCAAATTAATGATCAAATCTGAACTTGGCCTCAGATTTCTTGGGCCTATTTTCCTTTGCGGAAATACTTGATAAAATACAGACATTTTCTTTTATCCTGTACATAGATGCTTATTCCTCTTCACTATGAAACACTAGAAACCTCAGCAGTCATTTGTACCTCCACTTTGCATTGGTTACTATATCTCTTATAGAGGATCTGGCTCATGTCTGATGTTCATAAAGTGCAAAAGTAAGAAGAATATTACATCAAATTGGGATCTTGTTCACTGGGTAGGGACTCCTCACTAGATGGAACATGGAGTAAGTACAATGCAGCCCACACTTTACTATACCATGTGCAGCAACCACCTACAGGGTGTAGTTTCTAGTGTGGATGAAGTCGCCATAGGCTCACACAAACCCTGAAAAGACCTGAGAGTTAGACATAAGGCCTTTCACGTTTAATTTCTATCTGAAATTCAAAGAACCGGCATATAGAACTCATAGTGAGAATGTTTATGAACTCAGTAAATCATTGCCAGGGTACAGAGATGCATTTTCTTGGTACTGAGGAATATAATTGTTATTTAGAAGGAAAGACTTAAGAGAAGCACCAGTAGCACACCCTAGGTAATTGATTGGATAGGAGAGCTCTTACTAAGAGAATCTGAATATTTAAGAAAATGGCTCTACAGAGAGTGGGAGACAATTTTCACATCCCTTGATTTGATGGTTCTGTTTCAAAATTCTCAGTCTACTAGAAGTAAAACAGCATAACAGTATGTTTGCCACATTTTGAAAAATCATCGCATCATCACTTTGACAGATTCTGGAGAGTCTCTAAGGAAACCTATTTGAACCCCAAGGTATCAGTCTTACTTTCAAGGATATTAACTGGCATTTTCTACTTTAAAGTTTTAAGCGTCTAACAATAACTATCCCTCCTATTTTTTTTTTTTTTTTTTTTTTTAGTTCTAGGTACTATATCAGGCAGCTTGTTTACATAACACTTACCTACCCCAGAAAAGAATACTTCAGAAGTTATGCCTTATTATTTCCTGTTGATTAATGAGGATAGAGGTTCAGAGAGCCTGAGAGACCTGCCTAATTTCATGCAGCTAATTATTGCTGATTGCAGATTCAAATCTAAGCTGCTCTTCATTTGAACTCTGAGTTTTTGCCACCTCACTGAACTAACCTTTCAAGGCTTCTGATACTTAGGGGAGAAAGTGGCATTTCAGCTGATAAAAATATTCACATAAGCTATACAGAATATAATATCATGCATCAAATGTCAACCCATGCATCCTCCTACTGTTTCTGAAAGTATTAACTTGTTAGGCTGCCATAATTTAAAAATATGTAATGATGTGCTAATAATCATCTAAGTTTACCCATGCTGTGGCTAACCTTTAAGTTCTAAGAAATCAGACAGGAAGTGCAGAGTGGTACCTTACCTGTTCTGAGAGCCTTTGTCCACTGAGGTGAGCCTGAATCACAGCATCATTAACAAGCAAATGGAAGTTCAGGAGCACGTGTTCAACATCGTAGGTGCCATGCATTGCATCTGAAAGCTCTTCCAAAGACCGGATGTACACGTGCCAGTGTGGATTAAGCTCTTCCATGTGGGCCAGGCAGCCCCTCACGACATTGAGACAGTAGCCCATACATGGCTTGCTGAGAGTCAGCCCCTGGCAATGAGAGCAGTACTGCATCCTCAGGAGGGCTCTGCTGCACTCTTTGGAGAAGTGGAGATGGTCCGTGGTGTTGATTACTTCAATGCCCAGATTGAGCGCCTGCAGAAATGTGCGGCTGGGAAGCAGAGACCTTCCCATCTGCCCCATTACTCTTTTGGGAATATTACCAAATGGACTCACATCCCGGCGGGCCATTCGGATGCATTTGGAATATTCCAGGGAACTGTCAGTCACGCCGGGGCTAATGAGATGGTTGTAGACCAGAGGAAAAAGGCTGTCAAAAAATCTATTTACAAATTCTTCAGGATTCACATCTGCACCAAATAAATAGAGCCCGACATCAGTGAAGAACTCCTGAACCGAAGCAGCAGCCTCTAAGGCCATATTCCTGTAGGTGTTGCAAAAAAGGATGCTGGTATAATTTTCTGCTTGTCTGATGAGAGTTTCAAGGGTTTCTGTAACACAGCAAAGGTAAAGGATGAAGAGTCTTAGTATTCAGGTTAAAACTGTCCATCCATCTGCTCCAGATGGCAAATGAGGTTAATGCATCCTAACCAGCAAAAATATCATATGCATAATTTTCTCTTTTTTCACTTTTTTATATATTTTTATTGGTGCATTGTAGTCTCACATCGTAATGTAATTCAGAGGGACATACTTGCACATAGCACTTGGTGAGTTTCCCCCAACTCCCTCCCCTTCCCTATACACGATACTGAAATTGGCATTGGTATATTCACACATGTATACAACATCATTGGAAGTGTTTTATTCATTAATTCTCCCACTCTACTACCACCCTTACCTTTCTCTAGACCCCTTCCATCGCTCCATTGGGGTTTCTCCTTCATTATAACAAGTCCCTATCCTATAATTTTTTAACCCATTCATTTATTGATAACACCTAAGTTGGGTTCCATAAATTGACTATTATGAATTGGGCTGCTATAAACATGAATATGTATGTATCACCATAATATACTGATTTCAGTCTCTTTGAAAAGATACCCAAGAGTGGTAATAGCTGGATCATATGGTGGATCCATTCCCAGTTATCTGAGGAATCTCCATACTGATCTCCATTGTAGCTAAGCCAAATTTGGCTTTCCAAAGATAATGGCTATATAAACAATGTCCACAACACACAAATTTCACAGTGACATGTTTCCTAGAGTCAAACTCTGCTAAGAAGTACAGAACTCAAAATAAGTTACATGTGCCAGGCTTAGTGGCACACACCCATAATCCCAGTGCTTGGGATGCTGAGACAGGAGGATCATAGATTTGAGGATAGTGTGTTGCAATTTAGCAAGATCCTGTTTCAAAATAAAAACTAAAATAGGTGGAGGGATATAGCTCAGAGGTAGAATGCCATGAATTCAATCTCCAGTACCACACACACGCACACACACACAAAAAAGTTACATGTATGGATAATTATATACTGATTCTTATCTATTGTAATTCATTACCCATTAAGGATAAATATATTTCATATCATTAATTCATTATTTATAAAAGATGATAATATTAAAACTTGATTTCCCACCATATTTCTGTTCTTTTTTCATCTTTTTTATTTCAGAATTAAAGCCAGTAGATTGCATACTAATTAGTACAAAAAGAAGCTAAATTCCAAAGGAGAACCTAATGATCCTCAGACCTTTTAACATGATCAAAATAAAAAGTAAAACGTTTAATAATTAGAGTACCTGTAAATTATCACACCTCATTAACAGTGGGAAAAGTCACCAAATTATTTGATGATGGTAAATAATCATGATCCCCTTATCAATTACATTCTGTTGTTCTTATCATCTTATCTTCAAAGATTTTACTGTGGGATATTTTATTTCTTACATAAGTAATTGATGCTCCCAAATCAATTTATTCATGGAAAGAACCAGTAATAATTTACCCACAAATTAAGGGGTTTAAAAAAAAACTAAAAATGGAAGATTGGATTAATCAGCCAGTTAAAATGGTATTTTATAATGATGGCATTACACAGTAGTAAGCCACCTTGGATATACTAGTAATTATATATTATAATTAGCCTAAGTAATGATACTACACTGTATCAACTTATAATCAATTATAAAATATATTCAATAAAAGTATCTCCCATAGCCCCAATCTCATAGTCATTTTTAATGAGGCTGCAAAAGACCACATAATAATTCAGTAATCAAACCACTGTTAAAAGAGATTATAAAAAAGAATGGAAGAACAGTAGAAAAATGAAATGGAATCATAAAAACAGAGGTGCAGGGAGAGCTACTAACAAAGGACCTCTATCATGAATATGCCATAGTGTCTTAGACAAAACAAAAATCCCACATTTTCATGAAGAATACAAATGAATAACAATACAATCTCACGTATCCTGATTTTGCTTTAAGACTGATTCACATTGGGTTGCAGACTTTAGTTAATACATCTAGGTTCATCTATCTTGTAATCAAAGGCAACACCTTTTCAAGGCTGTTGGCGAGGCTCACACAGAATACTAAAAACCTGAAATATTAAGAGGTTAAAACTCACCAGGAACAGGGGAGTATGTCTGTAATCCTAGTAGTTGGTAGGCTGAGACAGAAGGATCACAGGTTTGAGGCCAACTTCTGCAACTCAGTGAGGCCCTCAACTATGAATCCAGTGAGAAAAAAATTTCAGGAAACAATACCATCACAATAACCTTAAAAGCAATACAATATCTATAAATAAATCTAATAAAGGAGGTAAAAGACCTCTACAGTGAAAATTATAAAATAGTAAAGAAAGAAATTGAAGAAGATCTTAGAAGATGGAAAGATCTCCCTTGTTCTTCAATAGGCAAAATAAACATTATCAAAGTGGCCATTCTACCAAAAGAGATCTACAGAATCAATGAGATCCCTAACAAAAATACCAATGTCATTCTTCACAAACCTAGGAAAATCAATCATAAGTTTCTCATTGAAAAACAAAAGACCCAGAATAGCCAAATCAACTCTCAGCAATAAGAACCATGCAGGAGGCATCACAATACCTGACTTCAAATTATACTACAGAGCTATAATAGTAAAAACAGCATGGTGTTGACACAAAAGTAGACATATAGACCAATGGAAGAGAATAGAAGATACAAAAACAAATCCACACACTTATAGCCAGTTGCTTTTCAGCAAAGGTGCCAAAAATATATATCGGAAAAAAGATAGCCTTTTCATCAAGTGGTGTTGGAAAAACTGGTTATCCATTTGTAGAAAAATGGAATTAAATTTCAACCTCTCACACTGTGCAGTAGTCAACTCAAGATGGACCTGGAAATTAGACCAGAGAAGTTACTAGTGGAGAGAATAGGTCCAACACTCTAAAATACAGGCATAGGTGGAAACTTCCTCAGTAAGACACCAAAGCTCAAGAAATTAAAATATGAATTAATAAATGGGATGATATTAAACTAAAAAGCTTCTGCTCATCAAAGGAATCTATCAAGAGTCTAAAGAGAGAGCCTATACAATGGTAGAAAATCTTTGCCGTCTATCCCTCTGACAGAGGACTAAATCTAAAATATAAAAAGTACTTAAAAGATTCAACACTGAAAAAACAAATAACTCAATCAAGAAATGGGCAACTCAAATAATTTACAAAAGAAGAGATACAAATGGTCAATAAATACATGAAAAAACTCAGGGAGATGCAAATAAAAACTACAATGAGATTCCGTCTAACCCCAATCATAATGGCAATCAGCAAGAAGTCAAATAACAACACATTTTGTCTAGGATGTAGGAAAATAGTAACCCTTTTACACTGTTGGTGGGATTGCAAACTAGTTCAGCCACTATGGAGATTAAGGTGGTGATTCCTCAGAAACCATGAAATGGATCCATCATATGATCCAGCTATTCCACTCCTGGGTATCTTTCCAAAGGGACTGAAAACAGAAAACATACTAACATATGCATCTCCATGTTGATAGCTGCAAAATTTACAATAGCCAAACTATGGAACCAACCTAGATGTCCATCAACAGTTGAATGGATTACAAAATCATGAGATATGCACACAATGGAAATATACTCAACAATCAAGAAGAAGAAAATATTGTCATTTTCAGGAAAATGAATGGACCTGGAGAATATTATGCTTCGTGAGATTAGCCAGTCACAGAAAGTGAAGGATCATATGTTTTCTCTCATATGCAGAAGATAGAGTAATTGGGATACCAGAGGGACTTCATCTAATGGAGAAGAACTCCATTGGAGCCAAAATGGTTGTCTAGGGGAAAGGGGAGAGGGAGGATCAATGAAGGAATCACTTCCATTGACATCATGTGCATATCTGGGAACACCAATGTCAATCTCAATATCATGTATGGGGAAGGGGAAAATGGGAAGGGAGCCGAGAAATAGCCCACAAGTGCTGTGTGCATGTATGTCACTCTCACTGTGAACTGCATTATGATGTGAGACTATAATTCACCAATAAAAGTATTAAAAAAAAAAAAAAAAGAAATGAAGTCTTGTTGTTAAGTTACTGAGGCTGGCCTTGAACCTGAGATCCTCCTGTCTCAGTCTCCCAAGTACTGGGATTACAAGCATGTTCCATCACACCCAGCTCATTACACTTTTAATACCCCTCAGCCAAGCTATTGAAATAGTAGGTGTCTATGCAAGTGTTAAAATTGTAACACACCTTGAACATACATATTTACCAGATTTGCTTACAAAACTTAGGAAATAGACTGCAAAAAAAAAAAAAAAAAAGAATTCTTTTTGTGTTTGTCATTTAGAATTTCAATAAACTCTTCCTTCCAGTGATAGCAGATGTAATCTATCATTAGAGAATAATTCCCAGCTTTCTTTTTAATGCCTGAGTGGTAGACAGAATAAAAGTCTGTAATCAAATTACTGTTTGAGTAAAAAACATAATTCCTCCCAGCTTTATGGGAAAATTAATTTATCTATACATAAAATCATTTATGTGCCATCCCACTAAAAAGTGAAGTTAGAATGCATGAAATTATTTTAATTTTCAACATTAACATTTTGTGATAATTTTATGGCAAAATAGTTAAGAATGGAAATTTATTTCAACTTTTCCAGGCCATATTCACTTTAATGACATTTTATCATACCTACAAATGATTACTGGTACTTAATGCAAGAATTTAAATTTAAATAAAATATAGGAGATAAAAATCAGGTGATTTTGATTTTCAATTAAGTTTGACAAACTGCAAAGTCAGTCAAGATTCTTATGTAAGTTGAATTTTACAATGGAAGAAGCTTAATATTATAGGACTTTTACTGCTTTAAGATAAAATTGATGCTAAAGGGTAATGATCATGAAATAACTGTTAGAATAACATCTCCAGCATGACATGAACATTTAATGACACCTTTAAAAACTTTTTAGTATTTTTGATATGTGAACATTTTAAAATACAAAATGCGGAGTGTCGATTACAATTTTAGGTCACAGATATCTTCAAATATAGGAATATTTAAATAAGAGAAGCAATTACATATTTTCCCAGCCTGTAAGTGTTTTTTCTGAAATCATTCCTTATATTTGCATATACTCTTAATTTTATCAGAAAGTAAAATGTGCAGTAAAAATTCTCTGGAATCTTAATTTAATGACAAATTTTAATGTCATGCAGTATGATTTATAATATAAAACTTCAGAAATTATTCATCTATACAAATAAATAGTGGGTAGGATATTAATCTGTATCATCAGGAATTAGCATATTGGTAATTAATCTAGTCTCCTAAAATAAGCACTGCACGGAAAAATGCTTTCTTAACTTCTCCTTCATTTCCCTCTTCATTAATTTGGTCATCATGGTGCATCACATTTATTTCTAGTATAATTTTATAATCATTTATTTTCTCAAAATCAATATAGGTTTTAGTAAAAATTTAAACCCTATTAAGCACTTATGAAATAGATAAAATCAGTGACAAACAACTAACTGTAGACTGTTTCACAAATTATTGTGGGGTGAAGACTTCAAATTTTCTAACAGTCTTTCAAATGGACTCAGAAATGCAATCTAGAGATTCAAAACAGCCATACAGAACCGTTTCTTAATGGTTTATATAATTCTCTATTTTATATAGAATAAATCAATACCCTTTATTGATCGGTGTCCTCTCTCTTTTGTTTTTGCATTTTGGGTTGATTTCATATTCTAGGACAAAGGTCCCCTTTACTTAAATAAAAAAAAAATCTTTCCTTTACCAGTTCATAATTCCTGTCCTTGTTTTCTCTTTCTCACATCTCAAGAAAATGAAATGATCTATATTTTTTGGCTCCTATTGACACAATTCGTTCACTCTTTAATGTGTTAAAATCTAGCTTAGTTTGATACTCATTCCTACATTCATCCTTTCCTCCAAAGTGTGTGTGTGTGTGTGTGTGTGTGTGTGTATGTGTGTGTGTGTGTGTGTGTGTGTTTCAGTAGGGATTGAACCAGGGCCATTCTACCTCCAAGTTTTTCTCACAGCCCTATTTTATTTTATTTTTTGAAACAGGGACTTGCTATGTGGATGAGAGTCTCGCTAATCACTGAGGCTCTCCTCAAACCTGTGATCCTCCTGCCTCAGCCTCCCAAGTCATGGCATTATAGGTATGCGCCACCACGCCTGGCTTCGACTAATATTTTTGAGCACCTATTCTAAACCTTAAAGCTGAAGCTGAAAAAGCAGTATAAGTTTCTGTCCCCATAAAGCTTAGAATTTCCGGAGTAGGGAAGTAGAAAAGCAAATAAAGAAAATACTATGAGTTACTAAGTATTGTGGAGAAAACAGCAGAGAAATGGCAAGTAGCTGGGTGCTTTTTACACAGCTCTAGGTCAATTCATTCATAATCAATTCATTAAAAGATGATCAAAAGTAAGTTCCTGAGTGAAACTATTTCCAATAGAAAATTTTCCAAATTTACCAAGTATACCAAACTATATATATAAAATATGTGGTCATGTGACAAGTTAAAAACATAGGCAAATTCTCTTAGGGAAACTGATTTTATACATATTGGTCATTTTGGACTAGGTGAGCAAGAAACTCTTCTCTGGGAAGGCAACATTGAGCAGAGACTTTCCTGATGAAAAAAGAAACAGCTTTGGGAGTATAAGTGGTTAGCATATTCAGAGGAACTGGGATGGGAGCTTAAGAGGTGTGAAGAAGCTGCTGACTTTGAAATCACAGAGCAAAGTCAATGTGTTTGAAGCTCAGGGAGGAAGAGGAGGAAAGGTCTTGAGAGGTAGAGACAGATAGCAGATGACCTCAAAGATCATCACAAAAGGTTTAATTTTACATATGTGGGGTGAGAAACCACTACAATTTTAAACATGGGAGATGTGTGATCTGGTTTGCATTTTTATGGATCACAGTGACTAGTGTGCAGAGAATGGGCTTTTGGGCTAGTGGCAAATGAAAGTGGGAGCCCAGGTAAAAGGTAATGGTGACAGTGTGGTGACAGATATAGGTAGACTGATGACAAGTGATCACCTCAGCCATATGTGTGAAATAGTGGCCAAAAGGACATGCTGTTGTTTGGAGGAAATATAGGGAAAACAGGCAGATGAAGAACAACTCTGAAGCCAGGTCCTCAGCAGCTGGATCCACGGTGGTACCATTAACAGACATGGGCAAAACTGTTGAGCCACCATGTTTGTACATCGTGGGAATTAGAAATTAAAAGTTCTGTTTGTGGCCTGTTAATATTTAAATGTCAAGCAAAAATTAAAGTGAAGTGTATCAGTGTACAGTCAGGTAAAATAACAGGTCTGAAGGGAAAAGCTGAAGTTGGTTATGTAAATCTGAGAGTGATTCATAAGGAGGGAAAGTCATGGTACTAGATAAAATAATTGAAAGAGGTAAGAATAGAGAGATTCAGAAAAATAAGAGTGGCTAGCAAGAAGAATAGAGGCAAAAATCTGGAAAGTAGAGTGCCCCAGAGATCAGGGAAGAAAATGATTCAAGTAGAAGGAAGTAATCCATCATGTATAATGCTATTAAGAGGTCAAATGAGCTGAGGAACATCAACAACTGACCATCGGAGCTGACAGGAGAGAGTCTCCAGAACCTCAATAAGAGCTGTCAAAGTATAAGGTAAGCACAAAAGAGGACAGGAATGAGGTAATGTATAGACAACCTCTTGCAAATGCTTACAATAATAGAATCAGGGATGCAAGGTAGACACCAGATGGGGGGGATATGTAGCCAAAGGCTTTTATTTTCTTGAAGAAGGAGAATTTACTGGATGTTCATATAGCAATAAACTGAAAACTGAGCGGGGGGATGGGCATTGTAGGAGGAAATCCCTTGAGAGTGCAATAGGATATGATCATAGGCACTCCTAAAGATGAGAATATTGGATATTTTAATGGATGTTAAAGTGTCCAGAATAATGACAAGAGAAGTGACAAGAAAGAGTGAGTTAGGCAGTGGGGGTCAGCTTGTTAAAGGAACTTGATCAGAAAGCGTGGTAGGTGACAGCAGGGAGGACCAGCAGGGGGTGTGGCTTCCAGGAGGCATGTTAAAGGGGGATATCTGGGAGAATGAAAGAAACACTGGATAAGTAAGCACACCAGCCCCAATCCAGAGGGCACTTTCGTTAGTTTCTTGTTGCTGCTGTAACAAATTGCCATACATCTGGTGGTTTTAAACAACAGAAATGAGGAATTTCTCTGCATGTCAGAAGTCCAAATTCACTACCCCTAGGATGAAATCAAGGTGGAGGCTGGGCTGCATTCCTTCTGGATCTCTGGATGCTCCAGGGGAGAAATTGTTCCTTTTCTTTCCCAGCTTACATTCCTTGGCAGTGTTGGATTATGGCCACATCGCTCCAATCTCTTTCTCTGAGATCACACTGTCTTTTCAGTGTGTGAGTGTGAGTGTGTGTGTGTGTGTGTGTGTGTGTGTGTGTGTATGTGTATGTTTCATCTCCCCATGCCATTTCTTTTTAAATTGGCTTGTAGTCTTTGTAAACTAGTTGAAAATAGACCAACAGGGGTAGACATAAGTCCAACCCATAATAAAAACAAAACTTTATATATTTGAACAAAATTAAAAGGTTTCTCTGCTAATTTAGCCTAAGAAAGTATATAGGATAATCTAATTAGCTATTGAAATTATTCTCATTGTTTAAAACTAATAATATTAATATGACAAAAATAAATGAGAAGAATGAAGAGTGAGGAAGTACCATCTCAAAATATGCTGCATACAGTTTCAAGGTGAAATCACTTCAGGAACTGCAACTTCAGAAAGGGCCATTTGTCTTGCCTTTTTTTCCTTTTTACACATGCAGTAAGCCATAAAGATTCTTTTTGGAGGGATGTCCTTCAAGTACTGAGGCTGAAAAATCATCTTTCTTGCTACAGACTGTTAATTTGGGTGCAATAATCCTGGTGAACAAACTCCGAAGTATGCCTTATTGCAAAGTAGCTTATACATACATCCATATATTTCTTAGTAACATCCCTGGAATTCATTAGCCTAATCCAGACATCCATTTGTCTTGTCATTCCTTCACAAATGTATTGTTCTTTGGATAAAATGCAAAAAAAAAAAAAAAAATTCCCTTCAAGTCTGAATAAACTCATTTCTTCAGAATGTAAACTCTTGTGAAGGTCCCCATGTATATATACAATTAATAAAACATTAATGCTTTTCTCTTTTTAATCAGCTTTTGTATTATTGGGTTCCTAAATCAGGCCAAAAAGCCCACACAAAACTAAGCAGGGTAGAGAGGATGTCTCTCTCTCCTACAAGAAAAAGTCCCATGTGTATTGTATAAGAGTCCAGTCAGCTGAGAATTGCCTATTATTGCAATTATCAACTAAAAATAAAAAATCATATTCTACTCTTTAGGAAAGGATACCAAGTAAATTCTTCTTCACCAACACAGGTTTAGGAAGTAAGTTCCTTTGCTCTTCTATCACCCCCCAAAACAAAAAGTCTATGCCAGAGAATATAAGGGGAAATGTACTACATTTTAGCTAGAACAACAGGGTGAGGTGCTTTTCAGAGGAAAGCTTGAGGATACAGGGAATGTCACTATGAAGGTGCATGAATTACATAAGAGAACTGTGGAAGATTTAGCCGAGCAGAGGGACAGCTGACTAGTTCAGATCAGGGGCTGTCCCTAGCCACCCATTTGGCTCAGAGGTTTCTGCCACCCCTCCTCCTTACCAAATGCAATGACCTCTTGAGGCTCAGACTCTCCTGGTTACTCGAGTCTCTAAATCTGATGCCACTGATTTTATTAAATTCTCCATTAGTGAAAGTTTTATTTCTTTCATTCATTTCTCGCTATCCTAGGCTGGTCATTTAAAAGCCCTGATTCTTTCCCCAGATTGTGTGACCAAAATACAGCACTGCTTTTACGATAAATACCAAATGAAATTCCAAGCTGATGATCTCCACATTTACATATGTAACTTAGTCATTTTCAAAGCTTTTGGTTTCAGGACCCTTTGATACTCTTTTTAAAAAGTTACCGAAAAGCCTGAAGTGGCTTTGTTGTGGTGAGTTACATTTGTACACACACACACACACACACACACACACACACTCATATAATGACAATAATAAAAAACATAATTATTGTAAATATTTTTTCAGAGACAGAGACAGAAGTTTATTAAGGGAAAGTGGGGATACACATTCAATGGAGAACTTGGGCCAGCTCAAAAGTGTGAGAAGCCAATATTTATTTATTATATTAACATAACAATAATAAACAGTTACATTTGATTACTTATTTTATAAAGAAAATAACTATATTTTCCAAAACAAAAGAAAAAGTTAGTGTGAACAGTTTTATATCATTGAAAATTTCATTAATGATTAGCTTAGTGGGAAAGGGCTGGATTCTCTCATTTGTTTCTGGATACAACCTACCACAGTACCTTGTTTTGGTTGAGGAATATGAAAAAAAAAAATATTCAGACACACAGACATACTGTTGATGAAGGCAGAGATATTTATAGACTTTTCAGATCTTTCTTAGCACCAAGACATGACAAATGAGTGCCTTTCTAGGTTAGTTGCCATTTGGAATATGAAAGCATATTGATACACTGTTCATACTCTGTTAATTAAAATCCATTAGTCAGTCCTCCACTGTGAATGTTCTGTTACCAATGCAAGAGATCGTAAGTCATCCAGTGACATTTGAAGGGTACAGGTTCACAGGTTATGCAGATTTCCCCAAGGATGACTCATGTCATCCCTTTTTAAAGTATTGGGAACCTGTCAAACTCATAGTGATGGATGTGAGTTTTCTATATTCTAATCTTGAAAGCGCAAATGTTATTGCTATGGCTTGAATAAATGTCCCCTAAAGGTTCACGTGATAAAGAGCCGGTGGCATACTTGGGAGGTGCTGGGGGCATGAACCTGAAAGAAATTGTGATACTTCAGCCCATTCCTCTCTCTGTCTCGTTTTCTTGCTGATAGGTGAGTAGTCTTCCTCTGCCACATGCTGTCACCTTGTCTTGATACAGGCCCAACATATGGGGCCAATTGATCATGGGCTGGAACCTCTAAAACTGTGACCAAAGCTGGGAGTGGTGGCACACGCTTGTCGTCCCAGTACTTGAGAGGCTGAGACAGGAGGATCACAGGTTTAAGACCAACTTTCACAACTTAGTGAGACTTTCCCTGATCTAGCAAGAATCTAAGTGAGACTTTCAACAATGTAGCAAGAACCTAAGAACCTGTTACCAAAAAAATAAAAATGGTTGCGAGTATGACAAACAAAAACAAATCTGTGAGCAAAAATAAACCTTTTCTCTTATAACTTAGTCTTCTCAAGTAGTTTATTATAGTGATAGATTGCTAACTAATATAGTTATCCTTGGCAAAAAAGTAATTTGTCTTAAAGTTATAAAGTTATAGAAACCTTAACAAGTCTAAACACCATACCTTGCTTGTCAGTAGGTTTTTGGGGTTTTTTTTGTTTTTTTGTTTTTTGTTTTTCAAGAATAAAATGATATTTGGTGGATGGAGGGAAGTGGCTAGTTCAGCTCCTATCTCAAACAATTGCAAGAGTGTATTTCATTGACACAAGCATTGCGGTTTGATATATGGAAGACATGGGCCATACGTTTTTCTCATTTTGTCACACAGAAAGTGAAATATATGTGTCCATGTAGTTTAGAGTGTATTTTTAATAAAATGGATAATGTTTACTGTTTCATTAGGACATTCTTAAGTGAAACTGACTTTTTAGAAATGTGTTCTCAGATGTAAAACATACCATGATTACTAGTAGTGGTGCCACTAATTTAATTTGTGCTAAAGCTAAAGTAGTTTTGTTCATCATTGCTTTGGCATTATCAATGCAAATGTCAATACAGAAAAAAGGGCAAATAAGGACTTAATAGTATTATAAAAACAGTTCTGATCTCTGAGAATCCCCAGAAAGGTCTCTAGAAGTCTCAGAATTGTTGCTGAAGCAAACATCTTTACCTGAGATCTAGCTATTTTTCAAAGCATAACATATATCAACCTCAACCCTTTTTTTTTTTTTTTTGCCAGTTATTCTCTGTTGTCTCAGCACCTTTCTGAGTTTCTTATTTTTGTAATAGTATCAGCCTTCTAGGTATAAAGACTCAAGGTCTTAAACTTTATTTTCAATGCCTCGTTATTCATCAGTAACTGTTCTTTTTAAATTTTCTTTTAAACTTCTTGTCAGATATTGTACTAAAAACTATCTCATCCAATATGGAATATCAGCAAAGTCCCACTGAGGCCTCAATCCATTTCTCCTTTCTCTAATATCAAGCATTAAAGATGTTTTCATGCTTATTTTTATGCGTTCTTAAAAACAATGTACACTCCAGAACCCAATCAAAACCTTATAAACCTGAATAAACAAATAGAATTTAATTTGCATTATAGGTCCCAAAATATATCTGAAAGGATATACTGGTACTTTCTAGAAAAGCCATTTACATTAAGTAGCATATGGCATTCTAAACTGAAATAAATTAATTGGACTTATTTCTCTATATAATGATAATCTCAGTCTTTTCTTTTAAGTGAGCTCCATGTGATACACAAATATCCAAAAGGAAGTTGTCTCCACCTAAAACTCAAATCCTCTGAATGGCTATAGTTGTTTAATTTCCTTTCTTGTCATATTTAATTATATTTATATTTTATTATTACAGATCCACAAAAGTCATGTTTATTACTCTAAGAATTACCATTAATTTACATATTCTTCTTAGTCCCAGAAAATTTTTCTTTAAATTTGTTTAATTGGTTTATTATAATCTTACTTCATGATGAAGTTCAGAGGCACAGAGGCATCCATGTACACAGCACTCGGTTAGCTCTCCCCCAGCTCCCACCCCTCTCCCTCTCCCTCTCTTGCTTCCTCCCTCAGTTAAGTTCCCTCCTTCACTCCATTAAGATTTCTCCTCCTTTGTGTGGAGTCCCTCCTGTGTCCCAATTTCTTCCTAGCTTCCACATATGAGGGAAAACATCTGACCGTTGACTTTTTGTAACTGACTAATCTCACGTAGGATAAGATTCAGTGAATTTGTTTTGCCAAAAGTGATACATTCGTGTGCATTGCAGATTCTTATCTACCTGAACTCATGGTTGCTAGAATATTTTCCTACAGTGTTAAAAGAGAGAGAGAGAGAGAGAGAGAGAGAGAGAGAGAGAGAGAGAGAGAGAGAGAGAGAAACATCTGATTCTTTCTATTAGCTTTACAGTAATGGCTACAGAATTTCATTTAACAACCCAAGATTATTCTCTAAGTCATTATACAAATTCACATTGAAGTTTAGTTTTGATGAGTTCTAACAACCATATGTTCTAACAGAAGGCAACTTTGAAAAAAATGGTTTTAGCTCCACTCTGGAAACTCCCGATTTTTGAGCACCCTGATCATGGTCCTACAGATCTCCGGGATCACATTGCCAGGTGTCATGCCTGAGGTTCCCCTTAGTTACAGAATAGCACACAGAAAGGAATTAATTGAAAGTATTCAATCCAAAGTTATAGACAGTTTAATAAATATACTGTTTCTATCTTGACAAGAGAGAAAGTCCTTCAGAAGGCAAGCAATCTTTTAAACCATTACATTCTTTCCAAATAGCAGGAGGAAAAATTGCAATACTTTCTGATAACTGAAATGGGTTATAAAGCACAAAATCAATCAGACCAAGAAGAGTTCGTTTTACTACAACATCCATTCCTGCTTTCAGAGCAGTTATCAGAACATACTCCAACAGTAACACAGTCAAAAGCGGAAAGAATAGGGTATAACAATTATGAAGAATAGAGTATAACAATTATGCAATTGAGCTATAGGATGCTAGCAGTCCTTTGTAAATTTGCTGGAGATCTAAATATAAAAATAGAAGTGCTCCAAAGAAATGACTTTTGGGAATCTGAATTTTTAAATAATTATGATTTCAATGATAGAAAATAATATACATCTTATTTATGAACACCTAACAATTCAAAAGAAATTGCTTCCTTACCTTACAAGGTTTAAAAGTAAGGATACAAAACAATATGGCTGAAATCCTACAGAGCAAGGGCAAAGTGTTTTGAATATCAGTGTATTAGGAAAGGAAAAGAATTTGACAGATAAACTAATTCATCTCCCAAATGCCCCTATAACCGGCTCAGGGCTTGAGGCTCTCTTCTATTAAAAACAAACACATACAAAACTTCCATATTAAAAACCTTTCTCAGTATCCCAATGACATGTGTAATTCAGACAAAACATAGTGGTTTTGCAGCTAATGCACCAAATTACACAAAATTAAAGTTAAAGTCTATTTCTCTTTAAAAATTGTTTTCCTGGAAATTGATATTAGCTCACATTTGAAAATCATTAAAAAGTAGAAAGCATCATTTGGGAAGGTACTAATCAATGCCGAGCTCTAATGGAACCACTCTATCTTAATTCCTCTGCATTGTACTCTTAGTTTTGATTCTCATTTTCTTTCATTTTGAATTATCCATGATGTTTTTTACAGTGGCCTCTAATACCATAATCAGCATTATTCATTTCAAGAGCTTTTCCCACTTCGTTCATGGGGTTACTTTGTTTTTGTTATTTACTGCACTTCATTTGATTTTTCTATTTTCAATGTTCTTGCAAATTTCACTTCCTCACAACATAAACACCCAAGATGTTCCCTGCCAAAATACAGGACAAACCCCCAGATTATGTTCTGGATTCCATCCTTGGCTCTTCAGAGAGGTCCCTGTGTCTACCACACCTAAAACTCATGAAGCTAGGAGCCAGCCCACTTACCAGACTAGCCATGTTCAATAACAGCTCTTTATCAAAACCACTTTTAGAACTACATCTATTTGTAGTTTAAATAAAGTCACATATTCCTCCACATATAATTTGTGTCAGTGTTTTTTGAAAGCCTCAGTTAAGAAAATCTTTATCCTCAAAGCATGAATCCTGTTTCAATTTTCAGAATGATTATTCAGACATAATTTATTTTTCGTGTGTGGGGGGGCAAAAGAAAAGATAGTTGGTAAAGTTCTACCAATACCATGTTTTTAGTAGACATTTGATATAATTTTATATAAACTACTCAAAATTACTTTCCAGATTTCAAGCTATATTAAAACCTAATTTTTATGGTGGACCTCATGAGGTTGTCAAGTATAGAATAAGAAAACACCTAAACTCAAATAAAATTATATTTTGAATGCGGCAAAAAACTAATGGCTTGCAGTATGTAACACTAATATAGTCAAAGTCTCTTAAATCCTAAATAAATTGCTAATGCATGTTGTTTTAAGCTTACTGAGTTCACATCAAGATATTCAGGTTTGGTAAGTCTGGGATGGGGTCCATACATATATATCTTTTCAAGCATGAAAAATCCTGGCCCTGGCATTCCTAAAAGCCTAAACACCCTAGAGAGTGACACACAATGCCCTTTCTTAGAAGAGACCTAACCTACTTTTCTGCTCCCTTCTCTCTTTTCTCTATTTCCCCATCTAGGTTTCTCTACCCCTTCAGTGTCTACCGCACATACATGTTCCAAACCCAGGCAGATGATACAAGGTTTTGCTTTTCAATCTTTCACACATTCCCTTTCTTTTCCTATCCTTTTCTGTCTAGAGCACTGAATCCATCCTTTTGAGTAAATGCCGTCTTATACATGAAGTTTCCCTGATAAATCGGAATAGGTGTTGTTCAGTTGACCAATCTTATGGGTAGGTTCCATGTCCACTATTTCAACCAACTGTGCATTGGAAATATTTGGGGAAAAAATTGTACTAAACATGTATAAACTTTTTTCCTTGTCATTATTCCCTGAGCAATAAAATAACTATTTATATACCATTTATATTCTATTAACTAATAAGTGCTCTAGAAATTATTTAAGGTATATGGGAGGATATATATGTAGGTTATATACAAATATTATGTCATTTTTATAAAGTGCTTGAGTATCCATGGGTCTGTGTATATGCAGGGGAAACAACCCCCCCCCCCATATACAGATACAGAAGGAAGAGTGTATATCCTACTATTTTATACATATCATATTTTATGCCTATCTATACGAGATACATATCACTTTATACATGACATTTATGGAAGAATTTTGTAATTATTTGCTAATGTGTCTAGGTACCCCACTATACCTATACCTATAATCGGTGAGGTCAAGGGCCATACTTTATTCATCATGTAATCCTATTTCTAAGCACCAGGCCTGAAACACAAGAGGTGTATAATAATTATTTATTGAGAAAAACATTCAATATTGCTATGGTGGTTCTTTTTCAAATAAACCCAACCACTCTAAAAATCTTTGCATATATTAAGTATATATTTAAGTATATATATATTAAATATATATTTAATGTCATTTGTTGTAGATAAAAAATCATGCCTATTGTGAATTAAATTTGTTAAAAAGATATGAAGTTTTCTCTGTTAAATCACTGTCCTTACTGAAGTTTTATTTTTTTAATTTATTTATAAAGATACTTCGTCTCATATCATTTTGATATCCCATATGCCACATAGATTTTTTTTTTCCTTGTACCTGTCTTTTTTTTAATGCACCCAAAAAAAAAAAAAAAAAGCCTTGGGTTGATGGATGGTAGTGAGATTCACTGTTGAGATATTCATAGCTTTGAGGTTTAGTAAAAGACCTTTGTTGTATTTTATTGTGAAGGACAAGGTACCTTGGGCTCCAGTAGATAGGAAAAAAAAAGATTAGGAGAATTTGTGCATGATCAGGAATAGGAATTTTGGGTGTTCCTTGCCTTCTCCATTTTGAAATTAATACATAGGATGTAAATGGCTCTCCAGTAAAATGACAGGAAGTGGAAGAGAGTTAGGTAAGGATCTGGTATTGCTACCGACAAAAATGATTTTTAAATGTCTGGAAACAGAAGCTTCTGCTTTTTGCTACTATTAACTCCATTATCTCCAAAGAATCCATGGAATTTTCATACACACCACAGTAAGTTGGAGGAATGCTGAGTGGGGGGTGAAGTCTGATTTTCCCCGATCTGGCAACGTGGAGATAAAGAAAGGGCAGTGTCCCCAGGAAGGGTGACAGCAAGTAAACATTGAGGTGTCAACAGGAGTTTGAGGCTGGAGCCAGAAGTGGTAATATGAACATAAATTCTCCAGGACTACTTAGAAGTCATGGGTTGAATGCTGAGTATATCATAGTAAATTGTGTAAGTATTTGACATATTTTGTACTACAAAAAAAATGTGATCTCAAAAGACTGAAGTCTAAGCAATATCACACTTACTCACTGGTGACTGGTCAAGAACCCACAATCACTCTGCACAGCGGTGCCTGGTCTAGTTCTGGCTTCTCCGCTTACTGCCTGGACTTTGGGCAAATAATTTGACTTTTCTATGTTCATGTTGCTTCTTATAAAATAGCAGTAATAATAGTTTCTACATCGTAGAGTTAACATTATGGTTAAATAATTCAATTTCTTAAAGGAATCTTGATCAGTGTCCATACAACAGTATAAACATTTTCTTAATAAGAACCACTGGGCGTGGTGGTACACGCTTATAATCCCAGTACTTGGGAGGCTAAGACCAGAGGATTGCAGGTTTGCCGCCAGCCTCAGCTACTTAGTGAGGCCCTCTGCAACTTAGTGAGAGCCTGTTTCAAAATAAAGAATAAAATAGGGCTAGGGGTGTAGCTCAGAGGTAGAATGCCCCTGGGTTCAATCCCTAATATCCCCTCCCCTCAAAAAAGAAGAAAAAGTCCCCAATAAAACTTAACCTGCTACCAGATTTTATTCCCTGTATCAAGTACATAAATCACATTTAAACTTGTATAGTAATAGGATCAGAAGGCTGATGCAGTATCCTTTAGTGATTTGTATATAGACTACATAAATAAATGTTATGGTTGTATCACTTAATGTAAAGTGCTTTTATTTCTTTACAAAGTTGTCCTCATACTCTGTATCATGGTTGGAAGGCACAAAAATGTCAGATTCTGCTTGTAAATTCCAGTTTAGGATAAAAAGGTAAACATGTTTTGTTGAGACAAGTCCATGGAGATGCGGAAGACAGGACTTACTACTTGGCACAGAAACACTGTCCTGTGTGCAGCTGTCTACATCTACACTGCAGCATTAACCTCTGTTCGTTTTACAGTCTTTTCCACTCCACTGTGAGATTCTGGAGCAGGACTAACAGTATATCCAGGACTTACTCTATTGCTAGCCCAGCAGGTGTTTCACACACATTTGTTCAGCTAACCTGCTGTACATTTGGATGGCAATTCCCATCATTGCCAGTTCCAAATTACCCAATAGGAAGTCTAAGCACAGACTAAGTATATCACAAAAAAGCAGAGGACGTGGGGAGGAGGGAATTATTTTGGAAACAGGAAGGAGAGAGTTATTTTACTTTCCTTTGCAAAATAAGGAAAAGATTATTGAAATGGCAAGGACAAAGAAAAGAAATAAAATTATCTGACCTGTTTTGACATATTTCAGTTCAGTGCTGTCATGCTTTTAATTGCCTCTGTGAAGGAATCATACTGTTTGTTGCTCAGTTGCTATAAAGAATTCTGAATCTTTCTTGATTCCTTCCCAGGGTCTCTAGTAGAAAAACAACACTTTGCTTACACCACCTTCCTGAGTAAACACTTACCCCCTCCTTTTTTGTGCTTTTTCCATTATCACCCCCTCTAAAATTGCTCTTCTGAGTTACTTTGCCTCCATGCCCCTTGGTATTTTCTCACACTTGACTTTATCATTCTTCATTATCTCAAATTTACAGAGAGATAAAGATAGAGATAGAGATAGAGAGATAGAGATAATTTTCCACTGAGCCAGGAGAATTCAAAAAACAGATATTGCGTTTTATTTCTCTGAAATCACCAATAAGATTTGCTGAATTAATGATTTATTCAGGCCTGGTAAAGATTCCTCCTTCTTCTTTATCCATTTATTTTGAATCTGCCTGGACAAGTTTTTTTTAAGAACCTAGTTAACCATATTTCTAGTTCTAATGGGCTTTTGTGTCTTTTTGGTAACTTCTTTGTAGGAAAAAAGGTGAACCTATTTTAGAGTATCTCTGACTTTCGTATACTACAGGGTGATGTTATATAGATGACCACCATATGTACAACTAAAAATTATACAGAAGTGCAGAGGGAAGGAAGATAAAAAGGAAGGAGTGAAAGAAATGAGAAAAAAAGAAAGGAGAAAAGGGGGAGGAAAATATACAACTCTTCAGTCTGTAATGAAATAATATTTCTATAATTTTAAAAGGCAAGTTATTTGTTTGCATATGAATATAATATTAGAAATTGATAGCAAAATATAAACCAAGCATAAATATCTAGGACTTCTATGATTTACTTTGATAATTAATTCCTTTGTTAAAATGTAATGTTCAAACATTATACTTCATATGATAACGAGGTTATTGCAACTGATAATACCTAGATATCCAAGTCAAAGATGGAAAAACCAGTAGTGTTCATGGTGTAAGTTCAGAATCAAAGGGCAGAAGACTAAACCTCAGCTCAAAGGGAATCAAGGAAATAATTTATTCAGCTGTTTGTTCTATTTGGGCCTTCAATGAATTAGATGAGGCCCATCTATATTGGAAAGTCAGGCTAATGTACTCAGTCAGCTGATAACATATGTTAATCTTCTCAGAACATCTTCACAGAACACTCAGAAATAGTGTTTAACCAATCAGGTAGCACCCTGTGACCCAGTCCAGTTGACACATAAAATTAATCATTATACTCATATAACACTGGATAATTGGAAACACTTAAGCCTCTTGAGTTATCTTTTCATGCTGTTAAAGCTCAATGACATCTGTATGTTTCCACTCATAACACTACAGAAGCAAAACTTATGATGGTTAATTAAAAATGACATTCTCTGGCTTGAACTACAAGCAAAGAAATACTAGTCTAGGACATCAGCCTAATACATTTTCAAACTTTATTTTGTTGTTTTAAGCCAATGCAAGAATGGAAAAGCAACAGTTCAAAGGAATGCTATTGGAATCACTAATGTCTGCCTTCAATCGATAAATAATAATTGAGTACCTACTATTGGTTGGTATGAATCCTCCTAAAACAAGGACTTGGATGGAGGGAGATATGAAAGTGAAAAATAAATAATAACTAAATAAGCACTGACAAGGACTAGTGGGTGCCCTCCGGCAGTGTTTCCTGCACTAATTTATCAGTAAAAGAGCTTCTTCTACCACCAGCCTCAGGAGCTCACACCCAAGGAACTCCTTCCTCCATCTTTTCATAAGTGTGCAGAGTCTCTCTTGCATCCTCTGAGCTGTTCTTAATATAATCTTTTAAAAGGGATCACAACTAGAGCTAAGAAGTACAAAGTGCACTACTGGTAGTTATTTGATGAATTTAGTTGGTATGGAAGTTCAGAACAGATAATTCATCACAATATACTATTTTCTTGAGCAACCTAAATTCTTTTGAAAATATTATAAATAATTCTTTCTTCGGGAGTAGGTATGAAATGATAAAGACGCCCTTTTGATTAAATATGGTGCAGCATTTAGTACAGCCTATTCCCGTGATCTACTGTGACTCGGAAACATCCTAGTAAAGTTGACTGTGAACATGTACATATGATACCAGTAAAATAAACTAGTGAAAAACAAGATGAATAAAAAACAAATCCTTGAGCTTTCATTCTATCAACCAAAACAAATATTGCCCAAGTTAATCAATTTAATTAGGGTTAACTTGTGCTCAATGCACTAATTATGCCTACATATCAAAAGCAAAGCTCATTGAAATGTCTAAATTAAATCTAATTATCCTTTGTGATCACTTCCTGGGATTTAATTGCTTACCAATATCACACATGAAGAGTAATACCACCTTGTATGAACACTTTCATACAAGTTTCCTTTCTGTATGCTTTTGCTATAAGGAGACCTAAGGGAGGGTTACAGATTTTTTTTTTTTTTAAATCCTATCAGTTTCCTTACAGAAGAAAATATTTTGGCAATTTCATGCCAAGCTAGTTCATTTTTCAAAACTGTCTGCAGTCAGGGATAGATAATCATGCTGCAGCAGTTCTCAGGAACTAAAGAAGAGTCTCAGAAATTTCTTCCCATTCCAGCTATCCTGCAGGGTTTAAGCCACACCCTTCAATGGGCATTGCCTCAGCATAAGACAGCAATGAGATTCTGAGTGTTCCAAACTATTGATCAGAGTAGATCCCAGGAAGAAACACGATGATTAATGGCTAAGATGCTGGAGGTGCTGCAGCCACTGATGTTTCTCGTTAAAATCACTGACATATATATATATTTATATATGTAGAATAAATTGTATCTACAGTAAGATTTGTTTTGCTTTAATCTTCCAAAATGAGCTCCTTTTCAGATTTTTATCTCCCACACCTGGCTAATCTCACACTATTAAAGTTGTCTTTGAGTCTTTCTCCTGCTTCATATCATTTTGTCAGATTTTATTACCTTTTATATGCGGCCACCACTGTGGTCTGTACATCCATGTCTTTGATTATTGCAATAGACTGTACACTGAACTCTCACCTAATTCTAATCCAAACACAACACAAGTAGATTTATAATCTTAAAACACGGCTATCTGCATTTAATCTTCAAAATACAGACGGTTTAACCAGGTGTGGTGGCACATCCCTATAATCCCAATAGTTGGGAGGCTGAGACAGGAGGACTGCAGGTTCCAAGCCAGCCTCAAAAACTTAGCTGGATCCTCAGTAACTTAATGAAACCCTGTTTCAAAATATTAATTAATTAATTAATTAACTAAAATCTGGCCAAATATCTCACTGATATCACTACTTTCGAATCATATATGAAATATATATAATTCTATTATGGAGAGCTTTCTTTGATTTGTCTAGGAATCAAAATCATATTTTGACTTATTTCACATTGTTCCTGCAGTTGTTGCTAATTCATTTGGCACTGAATCATCCTCCTTTGAAAGAACCATGTGTTTGTCTCTTGCTTGCAGTGTGCTTATAATGCTGATTTTTCTATACTATCAAAATATGACTGTTGGTAGTTTGCACAAGGAAGTCCTTCATCAGATGCAAACGCATTTTAACGATGATATGGGAGCCACATTTCACAATTGTTCCTGGTCTGTATTCCAAGCACAGCTGTCGAGTTTCCTTATGCATTTGTAATTACTCTGCAGGATTGCACAATATTATTTTTTTTATTTAAGCACTGTCATTTCAAAGTACTCCTCTGTTAGGCCTTGTAAAGCCAATGGTGTATTAAGTGGTTAATCAATGCGTGCTATTTTACCCTGATGCCTATTTTTACTTGATAAAAATGGATTAGTTGAATTATTGTGTTAGAAAATGTCACTGCAATTTCTGCATTCATTTACAAAGATACAAAACAATGATTAAGGTATATGTATTAAACATTTCCTATCTTGTTACTTCTTTTTGGAACTGTCAGGCTGCTAAAGGATTTCCCATAAACAGTAAGTTAATTATTTAATAAGAATCAACATCACTATGGTCTGGAGTTATTTTTATTTTTGACAAGAACAATTCATTCCTCTGACAACCTAGTATCTTTCCTTTTTAGAGAATGTATATCAAAAGATGTAGGAATAACATAGGAAACATTTGCATGAATTCCAAGATTCTTCTAAAATGTGAGTAGTAGTAAAATGCTATCATTAAATGAAAAATATAATAATGTCAAATATTCCATTATTTGTTATACACACACATACATATACATATATATATTTGATACTTTGATGTAAGAAGTAGGTAGTACCAAAAATTCATCCAGCTGATGAGGAAACAAGGACAATGAGATAGAATGGCATGGCATGGTGTGCATAATCCCACTTCATTTCAATACTGCCTGCTGAGATGGCTGCTTCTGTGTGAAACAGGAGAAGGTAGATGCTAACTTTACCAGAGCCAAATATTTGAGGAACAAACCCTCGCTGGGTGTAGCCTCTACTCCACTCTGTGAAGTGCTCTCAAATTGAACTGCTGTACATGGCAGCAGATCGTGTGATACATAAGTGCAAATATATAGATGCTCCTGATTTATGATGGGATGCTGTCCAGATAAACCCATCATCATAACTTGAAACTGCTATAAATCTAAAATGCACTTAGTATACCTAAACCACCAAACATCACAGCTTAAGTACAAAGTACACTGTAGGAGCCATCCTGTTGTTTCCCTTGGGCTCTCCCAAGAGGACTGGGAGCTAGTACTTGCTGGTGTAGTAGCAGCCTGGTTACATAGGTCCAGCCCAGGAAGAGATCCAAGTATAGCTTCTATTGAATGTGTACAGATTTCATACCATTCTAAAGTGGAAAAACCATAAATCAAACCTTCATAAATCAGGGACCATCTGTGTGTAAGTGTATATATGTATACATACACAGGAGAAGGTACATTCTGATCTGTACTAGAGCCAGGAACCTGGAGTGTGTGTGTGTGTGTGTGTGTGTGTGTGTGTGTGATGTATGTATCAGTTACTTATAGTTAACTCATAACTATAACAACCATAATACAAAATAAGTAATAGACTGACAGCAAATGTTGATTCCAGGGAGGTGGGGGAGGGGGCAAAGATGGCTAAATTAAAAGAATTTTAATATCACAATCCATTAATTCTAATAACCTAAAAAGGAAAAGCCCCACAATAATGATCAGCCATCATAATTAGCTATCATTAGTGATAGATTAAAAAGGCATCTGATAGAAACTCCTCCATTATAAGTAATCAAAGCTCTAAGTAAAGTAATAACAGAAGAATTCTACTTAATTTCAATAGACTGGTACTCAAGAATAAACAGCAAACATAATTCTAAATGGTGTAATGCTAAAACCAATAGTGATCATCATTACCATTTACATTCAAAATTATTTTAAATGTTCAAGTCAATTAGGAAAGA
>PVLC010010137.1:22500-51517 GCA_004027655.1 Graphiurus murinus | reverse complement strand
CGTGATGTAATTACACAATCATATCAAGGTCACTCACCAAAGTGAACCTGAGGGGGAGGGAAGGGGAGGGGATTGGGGTGGGAATTGGGGAAAGGGTCAAATGACAACTGTGTGCAAATATGTTGTTAACAATCCGTACGCAACAAAGATGTATGCTATATTGCACGAATTACTACAATAAAAAAATTTAAAAAAAAAACAAAAAACAAAATAAAGAATAAAAAATAGGGCTGGGGGTGTAGCTCGGAGGTAGAATGCCCCTGAGTTCAACCCCCAGTACCGCAAAAAAAAAAAAAAAAAAAAAAAAATGAACAACGAGACATTGAATAAGAGACACAAGCATGGTGTATGGGGGTGATTAGAAAGGACAATGCTAGAGCAGTAAATTAGAAAAACAGGAACCACAATGAGATATTGTGTCCATGAGCATTCTTCCAGCTAGTCTCTGAAGACTGACCATGTAACTTAGAGGAAAAAAGGTTTATTTTCTTACAGTTTCCCTCAATCCATGTGAGGCTGGAGACCGTAGATCTCAGGGCATGGCGGCGGGAGGCGGAGAGAGAAGCGCACATGGGCTGCGCTCCTCACATCATGGAGGCCGGGAGCAAGGGAGAGAGGGGGGGGGAGGGTGGTAGTAGCAGGAGGAACCACATTCATAATCTCCAAGGCTGCACCTCTAGGACCCACCCCTCCACACCCTACCAGCCTGGACCACCCCCCAGGTAAACCCATTACAATCAATTTATCCACTGCTAGAATGACAACCCTCATGACTCAATTCACTAATAAATGAGCTCTTTAGGGCACATTTTATATCTACCTATAACAGATGTCAAACAGAGCACAAGGAGCCAATAGAAGAAAACCTGAAAGGGAGAAGAAGCAAGTCAGTGTCAGGCCTGAGTCAGGGGCAGAACTTCCACATTCAGCATCAAAGTACAGCAGGTGCATCCATATTAATAGAGCTGAAACAATATTGGAAAACAACCATCACCATTTCCTAGACTCACAGGAAAGCCAAGAGGAACACCTTAGACATCATTGGGGCCAAATAAGAATCAGCTCTAACCATCCCCCCGCTGTCTTCCTCTTTGCTAGGAAACCTAGAGAAGGATGTTGATGAAAATTGACCCTGAGCAAATGTTAGCTGCCTTTGTATTTTTTTTTTTTTGGTAATTATGGTGAAATAAGGAAGAGTGATGGCTTAGAGTCAGAGATAGAATGCACAAGTCTCAAGAAAGTGCTTAACCAGGTTTTGAAAACCCAGGCAGCAGCACTGCAAATGGGCAGATGATGGAGAGAAAGGAAGACAGAGAGAGAAAGGATAAAATATTTGTTTATTCCTTTACTCGAGACAAAAGAGACAAGCATGTAGCATTCATTTAATGAAATAAGGAAAATTAATCTTTGCTTTCCTGCCTCTTATTAATTAGTTTTTGGGGTCTTTTGTGAGCCCCTCAAATAACATATAATGTTTCTAAGGAACAGGGATTATATTTTCTTTAAATAACTGTACCCAGTCAGCTGAAGTTGTTGGTCACTTATCATACAATTCAACTCACACCTTCCCTCACTGTAGATCTCACTGGCAAAGGTAAATCCCAGGAAAAGATAATCCTTCCGGAAGAAGGAGAGGACTTGGAACCAGATCCCAACAGATGAAGTGTCCCACCTATGCCCAGCTTGGATCAGTGAGTCCCCAAAGATCTGCAGACAAGGACCAAGCAGCTTAGATCACCAGGACCCTACAGAGGCCAGCTCAGGAGGCTGGATCCAGTATCTAGACAGAAGCCTGTTATGGTTATATATATAATGGCCCCTTGAGGAACTCATGAACTGGTATTGGAGTTGATATAACCCAGTGTTGAGAGTTGTAATCCCAGCAATAGATAAAGCCAACATAATAGATTTACCTGGGTGGTACCCAGTAGACCAGTAGGATATGGCTGGAGGTGGGTCTCTGGAGGGAGCACCTTGGGTATTATCTAAATGGCTGCTCCTCCCCTGGCTCTCTTTCTTGCTTCTGGTCTCCATGATGTAAGGAGCGCAGCCCATGAGCTCTCCTCTTCTCTGCTTCCTGCTGCCATGCCCAGGACCATCCGTGGTCCCAAGCCTCATGCGGCCTGAACCTGAAACCATGAGAAAATAAATCTTCTTTCCTTTAAGTGACATAGTCAGTCTTTTAGATTATACCTGCCAGAATGTTGACCAGAACAAGGCCCAAACTGAAGAGATGTGTTTGTGTGTGTCCTGTTGAGATCTGCTGCTGTTGGGGTCTAACACACAGCATTATTGTGACCTAGCATCATGGACACAATGCCATTTCCAGAGTGTCTGTCAGTTGACACACCCGCCAGGGATGCATGAATGTTCTGGAACAGTCAGGAAAAACCCAAGTATTTTTCCTGCCCTCTTATCATTTTCCACAGAATATTGCACCCCACCTCGGCCTCCAAAATAAATGTGTGTGGGGACATCTCTCCCCCTCCCCAAAAAACCAGCTCCTAGGAGCACAGATGGTATATGCTGCAATCCCATTCTCTTGTGACACTGTCTAGTGGAGTCAGCCCTGTCCCCAGGCCTGGGTCTCAATCCCACAGGATGACTCCACTTGAGATGTCAAAGTAGGAAATAGTCAGTCACCTGGACCCCTGGCCAGAGGCTCCCCCAACTAGCCCCTCGGGTTGACTCTGTTTGCTAGGATGGCTCCTAGAAGCCTGGGAAACACTTATTAGAGAGGATATTTCAAAGGATAAGGGTGAACGGCCAGGGGAAGATGTACAGGCAAGGTATGAGACCAGAGGAGGGAGCTTCCATGTGGTGCAAACACCCACACTTGCTCAGGTATCTGGAATCTCATGCCAACCCTTTGGATCTGTTATTGAGGTTTTACTATGAGGCATGCTTGATTATACAGGTCAGCTCAACCTGTGGTGCCTCTCTCCCCAACTAGAGGTCAGAGGGTGAGCTCAAACTTCCAAACCTCCAGTCACAGGAGGTTGTCCAGGAGCCCAAGAAGAGTCCCCACATTAGAACAAAAGTGACTGAAACACTCAGGAAAGTCCAAGGGTTCCAAGAGCCATGTGTCAGGTGCTCCAACCACAGAGGAAATGACAAGGGTCTCATTTTAAGAACTCTGTCAGGAACCAGGGTCAAAGAGCAAATATCAGAACACAAGAATCTCCTAGCACTCCTATCTACAAGGGTTTCATGGCCATACAAGGGTTGTCAAGACCTGGGCATAGAGACCAAACCTCTATTTCTTATTATATCATAATATTACAGTTCTGTTTGCTCTCAACTCATGCCAACATTGTAATTGTCAGTGTGTTTAATCCTAGATGTCGTAAGATTTTATAGTGTATTTTATTTGGTTTTAATTTCTACTTTTCTGACAAACCATTAGTACCATTTTATACCTTTATGATCATTTTGGTATTTTTTTAAAAAATAAAACACTGTGTAAGCCTCATGCCCATTTTTCTCTTGAATCTCTTGTCTTAGCAATTTGGAAATACTTCGTATACTCTAGACCTATGTCTGTTGTAAATTACATGGGTTATAAATATCTTCTCCCATTTTGTGGTTTGCTTTTTCACTCTCTTAAAGTTCTACTCCAAATATAGTTAAACATTCTTGTCCTTAATAGTTGGTACCTTTTTGGGTTTCCAGTTTAAGAGTTATTTTACTACAGGGAGGGAATAAAAATGCTTTTCTGCATTCAAGAAACCTTACTAATTTCTTTTCATATTTTGATCTATAACTTACCTTGTTTTGATTTTTGCATATAACTTGGGTAGGCATTGATAATTAGTATCTTTTACCTGTTTGATTTTCATCTTGTCCCAGCACTTTTCTTTTTCTGTAATCTCTAATCAATCTTGATTCTTTCATTTACATACATGTGAGAATTAACTTGTCAAAATATACACTCATGTGTGTACCCACACACCACACGCACACGCACATACACATACCATATGCAAACTTATTGAGATTTTTAGTGGGATTGTATCAGATTTATAAGTCAATTGAGTATTCTAGTCTATAAACATTTATTCAAGTTTTCAGTTCATCTCAATACTGTTCTGAGATTCTGCATAGGGTTTTGCAACTCTTACATCTCTCTTGCTACATGTATTCCTAGACATTTAACCTTGTGGACTTATTGTAAACAGTATTTTTTTGCAGTACCAGGGATTGAACTCAGGGACACTCTACCTCTGAGCTACATCCTCAGTCCTATTTTTTATTCTTTATTTTGAAACAGGGTCTCCCTAAATTGTGGAGTGCCTCACTAGGTAGCTGAGGCTGGCCATGAACAGTATTTTTTATTTATTTATTTATTTTACGGTACTGGAGATTGAACTCAGGGGCATTCTACCTCCGAGCTATACCCCCAGCCCTATTTTTTATTCTTTATTTTGAAACAGGGTCTCCCTAAGTTGACTGAGGCTGGCTGCGAACCTGGATCCTCCAGTCTCAACCTCCAGTCTCAACAAGCATGCACCACCATGCCCGACTACAATATTTTTTAAACAAACATCATTTTCTAGCTACCTGCAGGCCAGCCATCTTATTAAAATAACAATGTTTCTAAAGAATTTTCTATAAATTCATTTTAATTTTGTATAACTTGTTATTCTATATGAAATCAATTTTTTCTTCTCTTACAGTCCATGCATTTTTTCAAGTCTTACTAATAGTTTACAACAACCAAAATACTTATCAAAAAGGGTTATAAGTAGACATTTTTATCTTATTCCTAATTTCAGAGGGAAAATTTCAAAATGTCAATCATTCCAACTTGCTCAATCTCAGAGGCAAAAATTTCAGCAAATATCAAGAATAACATTTGCTCTGAGCATTTCATAGATGTTTTTGTCAGGCTAAGAAACATTTTCTTTCTTCTTATTTTGTAAGAATTTCCCCATGAATGGGTACTGAATCTCTTTTATCTTGTTAATATGGTAAAATATTGCATTTTAAATGATAGGTGCATTTTTTTTTTCTTCGCAAGTTTGTCAAGTTTTATTGTTCTCTTTATATATTTGTTTGCTAGTGTTTATTTAATGTAAGATTGGAGTGCAATTTTCCTAACAGCTTCATTAGATTCAATATCAGGTTTATATTGGCCTCAGGAAACAAACTGGGCGAGTCCCCACCTTTTCTATGTACTAAAGGCATTCAGGTGCACTCGCCAGCATGCCTCTCTCCAACACTGGCTGAATTCACAGGTGATTCCATGAGGCCTGGGATTCTCCTTGTGGAGAATAATTGTTATCAGAATGTTCATTTTTCCTTTTTCATCCTATACACTTACATTTTGCAAGTGTTTCTTTCCAATGTTATTTTTTTTAATCAGTAAGAAACCTTTGCTTTATAATTGGAATATTTGGCATGTTTACATTTAATATGAATATTTATATTATTGCTTCTTATTCATCTCAGTTATTCCACACTTAGTCTTTTACTCATCTTGCTTGCCTACATTTGGACCGATTATACATTTTTATTCCATCTGTCCCTCTGCAGTGTAGATTGAAAAATAAACTCCTTTACTATTATTTTATGGTAATCTTGCAACTTTTTCTTATAAATACATATATATTTTTTATTGGTGGATTATAATCATATACCTTAATGAGGTACAAGATGGTAGAGGCATACATGCACACATCATTCATTTAGTCCTTCCTGAATTCCCACCCGATTCCCTCCCCTCTTCTTCCTTCTTATAGTCAGCATAGTGATTGACTTTGATATGTTCATGAATGTACATCATGTACCTTAGGGAGTTTCCCTCTCCTCCCCCCCATCACCTTCAGTTAGGTCGACTTCATTACTAATCAAAGGTTTCTCCTTATTCTAGAGTCCTTCCTATGACCCATTTTCTCCCTAACTTTTACATATTAGAGAGAACATATGCTTTTTTACTTTTTGTTACTGACTAATCTCACTTAATATAATGTTCTCCAGTTCCATCCATTTCCTTGCAAATGACATAATTTGTTCTTCTTTATGGCTGAGTAAAATTCCATTGTGTACATATCCCATAGTTTTGTAATCTATTCATCTATGGATTCATGATGGACATCTTGGCTGGTTCCATAGTTTGGCAATTGTGAATTGTGTGGCTATAAACATAGATACACATGTATTACTCTGGTAGTTATATTATTTGATACTTTCAACCTCTTTTCAGACAACACAAAAGTTTAAAATGGCTTAAATCAATTTTTTCTTTTTCTGAATTTATGACATTGTTGTCACTTTTTAAAATTCTGTCTACATTAAGCTGCCTAGGAAATTGTTATTGCTTATTTTATAGTTAGCATCCATTTCATTTACCTTTGCTCTGTTTTTGTTGTTGTTTTTTAGTTCTTATTTAATTTTCAGACTTCTTTCTGGCATCATTTTTTATTTTTGTCTGATGATATTGTTTAGTGAAGTTCTTCTGGTGTCAAAATTCTCTTAGGTTCACTTATTTTTAAAATGTATTTAGTTTACCATTATTCTCAAAGAATATTTTTGTTCAGTATAAAAATTTTAGGATGGGAAGGATTTTTTTTCTGGCTTTTAATGTACACTGATTCTTTTCTGGCTTTAATTGTTTTTTCTGAGAAGGTTGCAGTCAGTTTAAGTATTGATCTTTTGAAGATAATCTTCTGTATGCCTTTTACCAATTTCTAAGACTTTTCTCCTCACTCTGATGGACCTGAAAATGATTTTCTTTGTTTATGTCTTGCTTAAGATCCATTGTGCTTCTTGAATCTCTGATGCATGATCACTCATTAGTTTTGTATCAGCCACTGAGTCTTCAAATTGTCCTCAAAACCTGCTCTTCCTCTTGTGTTTCCCTCCTGGGTAAATAGCATCATCATTTGTCTAGCTGGAAGTGTCCTCAACTCTTCCTCCACATGTCATGTTCAATCCATTCCATATCTCATCAGTGTTTTTTAAAAGATATATTTGGAAGCAGATCATCTCTAATGATTTATATCTCTCTCTATGATGGTTAATTTTGGGTGTCAACTTGACTGGGTTAAGAAATATCCAGATAGCTGGAAAAACATTATTTCTGGGTATGTCTGTGAGGATATTTCTGAAAGCATTAGCATTTTAATCAGTGGATGGTAAGGAAGCTCTGCCCTTACCAATGTGGGTGAGCATCAACTGGTCATCAAGGAACAAAATTGGAGGAAGGGCAAATGAGCTTTCTCTTCTTGAGCTGAGCATCGAGCTTCGCCTGATCTCGGATGTTTTACTCCAGGAGCAGACACCAGCTCCCCTAGTCCTCTAGTTTGTAGATACATCATGGTACTTCCCCATCTCCACAACTGTGTGAGCCAATTTCCATAATAAACTTATTCTTACACAGCTCTTTTCTTTCCCTTTCTCTCTCTCTCTCTCTCTCTCTCTCTCTCTCTCTCTCTCTCTCTCTCTCTCCTTCCATTCATTCATAAAATATAAGGTCCACAAGAGTTGTGATTTCTTTTTTATTTTATTTTTCATCTTTGCTGTATTTCCCAGAGTCTAGAACTGTGCCTGACACATATAATATTTGTTAAATAATATAATTAATGGCTCTTTGTATTTTTACTGCAATAAATTCAACAAGAAAAAAGTAACGGGATAAAGAATTGTTTGCAATGAAGAAGGCAGTCCAATAACTTTGGCTATGGTGGACAACAGTCTTTAATTTTAGAAGTAGTATTGCGATATTTTCATTTATTTATCCTGTGATTAAAAATTTTAAATCTGATAGTGAAATTGAGGGCAAGAATAAATTAGGGGCTTAACTATTCTTAAATATTAAGGGGAAAACTTTTAATATGATCATGACTTAAAGTATTATTAAAATATTCTGAAATGAAAACTCAATAGGGCATTTCTAATTGCAGAATGAAATAACTATGTATGCCTTTCACTTCAAAGAATCAGCTTATCAACACTCTGTCTTAGTGTGTATATGGACATCACTCATCATTTAAAATAGTCTTGCCCAAAATGAAGATATGTGACAGTTGTTTAACAGCCACAAGCTAAGTCAATACACTCCTTTTAAGATACCGTCATTAAAAATACTAAAGCACAGACCAAAGTATGACATAGTTTTTAAGTGGACCTTTTCAAAAGTCTTATATATTTGAAAAATTTTTCGAATATTTAACCTAGATTTTGACCAAGGAAATATGGATCAGAACTTGATATAAGGTCATTAATTTACATGATTCAAGCACAGTTTGTGTCTTGAAAAACAAAAAGTAGAAAAGAGGGTTAATGACATCTTTTTAAAGGCTCTTAATAAATTCTATTTATAATTTCATTTGACAGTGTTTACTATAGTAATTTCATTTCCAATAACTTATTCATGTCTAATGATTGCTATTTATCAAATAGGTATTTTTATATATTTCCTTAGTGAGATTCAGAGAAAATTATTTTCTCTGAGATTTCTCAGTGGTAGAGTTTTCTCCACTGAGCAAGAGTTCCTACTTCATGAGTTTCCAATGGTTTCCTATTTAGAATATAAACATGGCAAAGGCATGACAGTGCTGTGAATTTGTAGACGGCATTCCTCAACAGGCATGTGGGAGTAGTATACTTCTCACTGTAGTTCATTCGCTGCTTTATCCATCCAGCAAGCACTGAATTAAGTGTCCACCCTACAAGTTGTGCTACATGAAGAGGCACAGGTGCAAAAATACGAGATGGAGCCCTGTCTTCATGAGTTCATTGATTTCAAGTCTACTATTTATACAAAATAAAAAAAATGAAAGTACTCAACATGCTTAAGAAATACCTAGGCACATATAGAGTAGCATAGACCTACTTCTATGGAAAATCAGAATCAAATGCCTAAGAAGAATGAAGGGAGGAAGTTCATGCAAACTGGCATTAGCACTACATTATGACTTGGGGGCACACATCTATGGAGATAGCAATGAGTAGAATGGTGTGGTGTCTCTGCCTCATTCTTCTGAGGATTTTAATCATTTTCTCAGCTTCAGCATTTTTGACATTTTGGTCCAGGTAATTCTTTAATATGAGGACTGCTTCATTTACTGTAGAATAGCTAACCTCTATCTATTAGATACTAGCAGCATCCCCCAAGTTGTGACAGCCAAAACTATCTCCAGACATGACCAAATGTTACGGAGGCAATATTCCCTGGTTGGGAACCATTTCATTATATCCAACTGCTTCATGGTGATGGCCAGGTGGGTAGTGGTTCTAACAACAGCAATTTCTGCTTCTAGCTTTGGAAGCACTGTGGAAGATGGGCTGGAGGGCAGGGCCAGGGAGATGCTTCAGCAGCCATCCTAGTGAGAAATGAGAGGGAGTGTAAGTGACTTTAGTCAGTCAGTATTTTAATGCTGAGGAAAATGGAAGAGGATTCACTATGACTCAGGATATTAAAGTAAGTAGATGAGGGTATCCATAGGTGATCCTTGGTTGGGGCCAAGAACTCTTGGAGTTACAAATGAGGTACTACAAGGGGAGTTAAAATACCTAACAAATAATAGATAGAGTGAAGAACTACAGTTACTTTAGAGAATAGGAGTGGCTTGCAGAACATTGAGACTAAGATATATGCAAAGCAGGTTGAAAATAAGAACAAGAACATGTCAGAGGCTGTGCCAATTAGCAGGGGGAATGGGTAGAGGGGAGGGGAATTCATCAGTGCTAGAAAGCACATAATCCTTAAGAATTATAATCTGTAGCAAGACTTTAATCACTGTGCTTGATTGAATGAATGAAGCACTGAGTCTTAGCCTGATTTTATCATACATACGATGTGTCTAACAGCTCCCCTGTGGGGGATCTGTGCTTGTTCAGCAAATATTTGCTCCTAATTTAACTTTCTATGTTGATTTTTCTAGAAAGAGGGCACATGTTGATCATTTTGATGGGGAATATTAAAGCTACTGTCACTAAGAATAATTTAAATTACATATTTGATGTGTTAGTTTGATGATATTGGTTACTGTAAGGCAGCCCTGGATGGAAAGAGACTCCCAAACTTGTTAAGGCAGAATTTGGACTTAGGGAAATTCATAAGGAATGACCTCCCTGATAGTATTTCACTTAACAGCTAGCTCTCCTTCCCAGATGTCAGCACCTCTCCCTTGCTTCTCATTTATTATTATTTTTTAGTGTTTATAATGTTACCCACAGAGGATCCAGGAAAAAGAGCAATGGAGATGTCAATGCATTGAGGGTGGGTAGCAAAGGTTTTCATGGTCAGGTCAAGACATGTAACAAGAGCCTAGAAATTATTCTGGGCTGGAGACATGAATTGGAAGCCAAGACATTGAAGGGGGCCGTGGGATTAGGCAAGAACCTCACTCAGGAACAGGAATGGAGTGAGAAAACAAGGGTAAAACTTCAAGGATTCTCAACAGGTAAGAGATAGAAGAAAGAGACATAAAGGAGAGAGGAAGGAAGAGTGAGCTGAGAGGTTGGAGTAGGTTTCAGTAGCACTGACATTAAGGAAGGAAGAACTTTTGCATGTGAAGTGGTCCACAGCATGAAAAGAAGCCAATGAGATGGAGCAGGAAGAGTTCCTGGTTGTGTTCATCTTAGAGAGGAGAGGGCAGAGTCTCTATTGTAGGTATTTGAGAAATGACTAGAATCTGTGTAAATGGGGGCATATGTGTTTAGAGGTAGACAAAGGAAATATTGATAAACTGTGAATATAGAAATGTCCAGGTTAGCAAATTAGATAGGGGATATTATAAGGGTAAAAAGTGATAAAGGTGTGCAGACAAGGTATGAATGGGCCTGAGTGGTTACAAAGATGCTCTTTCCATCCATGGGTGAAGTAGCCTTTCTCAACTCTTTTTAAAGAATGCATCCCTAATGTCCTAAGGCGTCCCTTGTACATGAAGAACGAACTTCTCTCCTAAGCATTAGAATGGTCCTAGTCATCAGAAGTGTTGAGAGAATCAGCACTCATGTGGTTCTGCTTTCTGTGGCTCTGAGGACTTAGCGTCCCTTGAGAGTGTGTAAGAAATGCAGAACCTCAGGGGTCCATCCAGGCCTACTGGATCAGAATCTATGTTTCCATAATATCCTCTTATGACTTCTACCTACATCAACATTTTAAGGAAACTTATTTAAAGCAATAGGTGTGAACTTTGGCCATACTGGAGGACAATGTAAGGAATATTGATGTTCAGGCCCTGACATCAGAGGTTCCAAATCTATTGGTCTGAGGTAGGGCATAGGAATGGCCTTTGAGTGACTTTTCCAAAGCTCACCAGGTAATTAAGTGACACCATGGTGTAAGAACTACTGTCCTGGGAAATAAGGTTCTGGGTAACCTGGAGCCTGGACCATCAATCCAGAGCAAAGTAAGCAGTGATCAGTAAAATGGGAGCTATGATACTTTCTTATTTCTTAGCTCAGTGGTGTAGAAGATACATCACACAAAGCTCATTAAACGCTGTTGAGCTTCCTAAAGAAAAGTTAAACTTATAAATGTTATATAATGCAATTATATGATAATGGAAACAAGTATGCAAATGCCACATTAAGACATAGAGAATAAGGTGCAAAGTAAAATACACCTAGAGGAAATTTCTTAGAAATTGGAAAATAAAAAAAATATAAAGCACATACATCAGGGAAAATTCATTTCAACTGTAATATCCAGATGGATTTCAACACTGAATTTAGTACCCCCCCAACCTTTAGTACATAGAACATAGATACTGAAATTTCAAATGTAAAATACTTAAAATCCTATTCCAGTTATGGTAGTTTCTGTAAGTCCAGTGGATTCAATGAACTCTTTTAAAGACGTTTTTGATACTGCAATAGAAATAGATATTTGTACAATTGTCTTTCCAGTTTTAAGGATATTGCACGTACCCATAAGACCAGACTTGTGTAGACCACAGCAAGGCATTGGCTTGGGGGGATTTGCTAGCACAACTGAGTCATCTTGTAACTACATAAGGAAGCATGCACAGCCTGGGTGGGGTCTTTGTGTCTCTCTTTGAGGAGTCTCAGAGTCCCCCAGAGGGACTGTGCATTGTTTGTTTGACTTTTAGTATTTCTTTGTCACTGGAAACATGTGAATTTTTGATGTGTGTTGTTCTAGACTATTCTTTGCTTCTCTTCACAGGAATCTTTGCTGGACTTTCACAAAAATGTCACATGCTAGTAGTGTAGTGTTTCATCCACCGTGTTCTCTTTTGAGTCTCAATGAAACCATGTGCAATGCACAGAGGGGAGGAGACAGTCTCCTCCTGTGAACGATAAGGCTGGTGGATGCTGCAGGGTACTGAACGAGTACATCGCAGAGGTCCTTGGAAACACCGTGATTGTGAATGATAGGCCACTTCTGTGGAAAATGTCCAAGCATCGAACCTGGGTTTTGCTAAGTGACCCAAGTGGTCCATCTGTCCTCCCACTCTCTTTGCTTTACATGTTGTCCTACACTCTCCTGGGTCTCTGTCCCTGTCCCCACCTTTCGTCATTTTCTTTGTCTTCTCTTGTTACATTCATTCCCATGCCAGTTATTAGCTGTTATCTCATTCCTGATGCACAAAATTTATATTTCACATTTATACTGCAAAGTTCCATCTCAATCACAGCCATATCCACTCCAAATTATAACTTTTATACATTCCTATCCATATCACAATAAGTTAAGAAGGAAACCAAAATGTAGCTAAATGATTGGTGTTTTCCTGTCAGATCCAAATAACTGAGTAACGTACCCTATTTTTTCTTAGGTTGTTGGCAGTTTTTAAAAGTGTCTTGTATATTACACCTTATTAAGCCTAATTTTTCCCTGAACTCTTTGAGTTCTGGTGTCTTTCTCCAACAGAAGCAAAAACAAGATATTTTATCAAAGTGACAGTGTGGTATTCATTTTTCAGATTTCTAGCTCTTGGAAGGGTGCCTTCAAAAGCCACAAAGTTCTTTAATTGTCCAGGGCACCTGCTTCCAAATACCTCAGTGTTAAACTATTTGTTTTTTCCCCCCTCAGAAGACTATAGTACAAGTTCTGTTAACACTTGGACACTGTGCCAAAATATACAACATTCATTTAAGACGGAGTATTAAAGGCCCTATTCACCACTTTTTAAAAGAAGGAAAAAAAGGAATAAGGGTCTTTCACACATTCCCTCTGTAATTATAAATGTGAAACTATTCTTGGTCCACCTACTTAACAGATGGAAATACTGTGCAGCTTTACTGTATAGTTCACTCATATTTTCCAGCAAAATAACAATAATACCAGTTTTATTCATTTATTTTGGATTCTTTGGCCTCTTTTTTTTTTTTTCTCCATGATCCTCAAGGTGCAAACGTAAGAAAGAACTTCTTATATTGGTTAAATCAGCCATGCATATAGGTAGTACCTCTATACCTGAACTAAGTGCCATTGGGCATTTAACCACAGCCCAGCCAACAGCACAGAGCTGCCCTTGTTCTAACAGGCTCTGCCCTCCACTGCTGAATGCCTGCACAGTTCCTGGAGCCACGTGCTGTGTGTGATGGCTCACTGGTAATTCCCATGGCCTGAAGGTATACTTCTCCTGGCTTCCTGGCTAGAAAGACAGTGCTGAGTAGTTTGGGGGAAACTTTAAAAGATATCTTCATTAAATTTTATTTGAATGAGCTTATGTATATAGGTAGGAGTATAAGGCAAAATAGCATTAGATATTATCACAACACACACACACACACACACACACACACACACACACACACACACACACGATACTTACTGTCTTCGTCCCATGCAGATCTTACCTGTTGTGGACTTGGCGCAGGTCCTCCTGCTCTGTCTTACCTTACCTGGACATACTAGACCAGGAATAACTCAAACACAAGACTGGCCAGTGACCTGGGTGGGTCAAGGTGGCCCAGTGGTTTCAGTGAACTTAAGACTTTTTGTATACTGCAATGGAAACAGATATTTGTACAATTATCTTTCCAGTTAAGGATATTGCATGGAGCCATAGGATCGACTTGCCTAGACCACAGCAAGATGTTGGCTTGCTAGCACAGCTGTGTCCTCTTGTAACTGCATAAGGAATTACGCACAGCCTGGGGTCGTTGTGTCCCTCCTTGAACAATGAGTCATTGTCAGAGCCGGCCCCCACCTCTCCAGAGGGGACTGTGCATTATTTGCTTGGCTTTTAAGGCCTCCTTGTCCCTGGGACTGGACAGTGGTCTCGTCTCTTCATCACTGAAGAAAAGCTGTTCAGAACAGGGCACCTTGAGCCAACGATGACTGTTCTTATTGTTCATGAGAACAGTAAGGAGCATAGAGAATGTGTCAGTAGATGAACTGGAATAGAGATGGGGAAGGAAGGACAGAGTCTCCACAATGCTAGAGTAACTCCACAGGAGTGATGAGTATCCACAGGAATGGCGCCTCTCACCCAGGAGCCTCTGTGGCTTCTTAGCTCCATGATCTTCTCCCCCTGTACTTCAGTTAGCTCCTCCTTTGGCCCACATCCCACATTCATGCCATCACTTGTAGCTTTTGTACTTCTCTATTTTTTTTCCTTTGGTGCTGGGGATTGAACCCAGGGCCTGTGCATAGAGGCATTGCCCTCCACCACTGGGCGACATCCAGGACCCCAGCTGTACTTTGAAAATCACTAACTTAAACAATAGTTCAGAAATTACTGCCACTATTGCTCTGTGATCTCAGCCTCATGAATTTTGTACTCCTCCTCCTCCTCCTCCTCCTCCTCTTCTTCTTCTTCTTCTTCTTCTTCTTCTTCTTCTTCTTCTTCCCAGTTGCAGAGGTTGAAGCCAGGGGCATTCTACTTCTGAGCTATATCCCCAGCTCTATTTTTTATTCTTTATTTTGAAACAGGATCTCACTAAGTTGTGGAGGTCCTCAAGAAGCAGCTGAGACTGACCATGAACCTACACTCCTCCTGTCTCAGTCTCCCAGGTACTGGGATTACAGGCATATTCCACCATGCCCAACATTTCATTCTCTTCTTTATTGTAGTTTTCTTATGTAGGCTAGACCCTGCTGGAGAGATGCACACAGTAGGGCAGACCATTCCCTGGAAACTCAGGATCATGGACAAGGGAGCTTTACTGCTTGGCAGTCTTGCAGCATTTCTTTAGTCAACTCACAAGTACTCCCTAAATTATTTTCTAAATCATTTATCTGTGGTTGTCAATCTTAATTTCTTTGTTTCCTACCACTCCCTTAGCAGGAGGGGTATCCCACATCTTTAAAATCATGTCCTATGTCAGAGGTTTCTGAAGTGGGTGATATGGTCCCTGAAGGTGCTGGGATGAAATATAGAAATGTAAGAGAACACATGCTTGTCACTGCATCTTTCTGTTTATTTGCTTAAAGGAGGCTGATTTCCAGGGGATGCTGAGCAATGTTTCCCTCCTATAAAGGGGTTAGTGAGGCAAATAAGTTTGGGAGCCTTTGCTCTATGCAAATCGACTTTTTTCACTCTTAACCTTCTTTTAAGGTTAATAATTCCACTTTTTTATTTTTTGGATCTCATCCCTTTTTCTGCTTTTGAGCAACCCAGAACTTAGCCTTCATTCCTTCTCTTGATTCAATTTCTCACTCTTTCATCATGATCCCTTCTACTGACTTTTGATCTTCTTTGTCTACGAAATGCAGAGTTTTCAAGAGAAGAATATTGCAAATGCCCATTTACCCAACCCCAGAATTCACCAATATGAGTATCTTCCAATTTTTGCCTCAGTTTTATGCTTTATAGAACAGAATATGTAAACATTATAAAGCAGGTGTGCTTTGTCTCCCTTCTCAATCCCAGCCCTGTCCTCTTGTGTCCTCGTTCCTCTCCTCTGATTTGTTTTTTGAAGTATTTTTTTAATACTATTATGCTCTGTGTGCCAGTCTGATCTTTTATCTGATATTATGCTGTAAAGTTGATTCATGTTGACACATGATATTCTAGTAATTCTAGTTTTCTTTTACCTATCATTTAATCACATGAATATAGGAATCCATCTCTCTCTGCCTTCTCTTTGATACTACAAAGGACACCTCTATGAGCATCCACCCACCCTTTTTCTCACTGGCTTCTGAACACACTGGCCCTTTTTCTTACCAGATCCCACTAGTTTCTCCTCCTGATCCCAGAATAAATTTGACAAAGCATTCTGTACACACAATGTCATTTCTCCTCATCTCTCACTTACCTCTCCAATCACTTCTGTTTCTCTTCTCACCCTCTAACTCCACCCAAACAGATCTTGCTTAATCCACAGCAATGAAGAAGCTGAACACATGACAGTACATGGACTATATTTTTCGTACTCCTTTTTCCGAATCACTGTGTCCAACATTCATTTGCATAGAGGAGATGGCGTCCCTTGCTCACACAAGGTAGATACATTCCATAACGAGGGGGAGGAGATCAGCTTTCTTGACCCCATGAAGGGTTGTCAAAACTTGATGGTGATGATGTTGATATAAAGCACCAACAGGGAAAACAAAGGTAGACTTGTTTTAAAGTGGGTGAGGTGACCATTGTCTCACAGTGATGACCACACAGTCTAGGTAGACTGGCTCCTGTGGCCCTCAGATGCTCCTATCATGTTCTGCTCCAACAGCATCTCAGCAGGGGAAGGGGTGTTGACACCTCTCTGTCACGAGTGTCCTGAAGACTCAGGGTACACACTTGCCGCTCTACCAAGAGGAGAAGCTAAACACAGGACCTGAGACATCTTGGTTACATCCTCTAATCCTGGGAAAATTAAAAGGGTCCCTTCCCTTGGTGAGGCCAGACCCAGGCCCTCAGGCCTATATCCCTTCCATTCTGACTGTCCTTGAAACACATTTGTCTTCAAGACAGAATGGTTTTATGACATGGATGCATCAACAAGAAGAACCAGAAAATACTCTAGAGACAGCTTTTAGTGGACCCTGCTGTTTTTCTCTCCAGTATTACAAATAAGACAAACTTAAAGAACCTTTGTGGCATAGTCCTTTGAGAAACCTGATTAGTGAATATTATTGTAATCATTTCAGTTAACAGGTATTTGGACCATAGGGACTAATGTTTCAGATCAGATTCTGACCTCCTGAATGGTGTCTACCTTGAGTTAATTATGTTTGGATTATACAATGCTTTTCATCCACAAATGTAATAATCCTATATTATTATTATTATTATTATTATTATTATTATTATTATTATTATTGTTATTACCATTCATTCTGTTATTTGAAGGAGACTAGGATGGGCTGGGGAGGAGATGGAGGGGGAGTACAGACCGAAGTCTTCATGTCACTCTATGACTAGAGATGATTCATATTTGTTGCCTCTAAGACTTCAAAGTCCCTCAAGTGCGACTGTGTGCATGCTTTGGCTTTCTACTGGGAGAAACAGAGAAAATGGGAAAATAGTTTCCCTCCCTCTCAGCCAGGTTACCACCACATTAGCTAGAGCCAACTTTAGAGGTGTTGTGTCTTTGGCCACACTAAACTGGAGAGAATCCGGGAAGCCATCCTCTTTCTCTTCTGTTGAAAAAGTGACCAGCTGAGATTGAATCCATAAACTACTGGTAGTTGCTGGGTGGATTCATGGGGAAGTAATTTTTTTGGTCTACACCTTCAATTTCACTTTTTTTTTGTAATTATGATTTTCTTCATCACTGAGGAAAAGCTATATTGTTAATTAACTTACTTTCTGTAAAGTGACAATAATTCTTGCCTTATGAGGTTGAGCTGACGATTAAATTTTAAAAAATCATGAAGCTGGGGCAGTCACATAGCAAAAGCCCCTCAGATGGCAGCTGTCACTGCCACCCTCAATCATCGACATCATTTATGCATAACCAACCTAGTTTTATAAAATATTTGAGATAGCTTTTCTTAAGAGACCCAGCTACATTAAAGCTATTGCAATATAAATAATGATTTTTTTAAAAAGGAGTATTTAATTTCATTTTGAGTTTTTTGGTAGCCCAGGCAAAATTTCTGCACAATTACTTATATAATAATCATTAAGTGATAAAAGAAAAAAGTACATTACTCAGAAAGACAAGATTTCCTTCTTGGCATCAATGTATGAATATAATTTCATACAAGATATATGTGAAATGATAATATACTATTTATAAATGATGTTTATATTTATAAATAATAATAACACAACAATGTATTCAGCACTGATTTTAAAAAGAGTTCTTGATTTTTTCAATGAAAATAAATGACACACCATTATTCTATAATTTAGTAGATATGTTTAAAGTAAAATGCATAACATAAAATCATAGAACCAAGAATTGTGATGCAACTTGCATTTTTTTTTTTTTTTTTTTTTGCAGTACTGGGGATTGAACTCAGGGGCATTCTACCTCCAAGCTATACCCCCAGCCCATTTTTTATTCTTTATTTTGAAACAGGGTCTCATTAAATTGCGGAGTGCCTCACTAGGTAGCTGAGGCTGGCGGCAAACCCAGATCCTCTGGTCTCAGCCTCCCAAATGCTGGGATTACAAACATGCACCACCGCACCCAGTTGTAACTTGCATTTTCTATAGAAGGAAATGTCAGTGGTTCCCAGAGCTGAATATATATCAAAATCACTCAAAGGTCTTTTAAAAACTCTCAGACCCTGCTCAGATCTACTAAAACTAATTCTCCTTGGATTAGATGTGTGTGTGTGTGTGTGTGTGTGTGTGTGTGTTTGTGTGTGTGTATTCACATTTTGTTATAGATAGACATAGAATGATCTGAAAAGTTCATAAATTGGTGTTTGGAGTTGATGTAATTGAGTCATAAAGGTTATAATCACAACAATGGATTAATCCATTGCGATAGATTTATCTGGGTGTGCCCTGGGTCAGCAGGGTGGGACTGGAGGGAGTACAGCCTTGGGGATTGTATGTCTGTGGTTCTTCTCCTGCTGCTCTCTCCTTCTTGCTTCTGGGCTCCATGATGTGAGAGCAGAGCCTTGTGCTTTCCCTCTCTCCTCTTAGGGCCACCATGCCCTAAGATCCCTGGATACACGTGGAGTGAACTCAGAATCTCCAAACCATGAGCAAATAAATTCTTCTTCCTCTAAGTTATGTGATCAGTATTTTTTGTATTATAGCAGCAAGAATATTAACTAATACATGCTTATATATATGAATACAGATACATATGTGTGTATATGTACTTTTTTCCATTTTTATTGTGGTAAAATACACATACTATAAAATATTTATCTTAGCCATTGCATGTATGTGTGTGTGTTTGTGTGTGTGTGTGTGTGTGTGTGTGTGTGTGTGTGTGTGTGTGTGTGTGAGAGAGAGAGAGAGAGAGAGAGAGAGAGAGAGAGAGAGAGAGAGAGAGAGATCGATCCTGGGGAGAGAACCCAGGAATATTCTACTTTTGAGCTATGCCCCAGCCCTATTTTATCTTATTTTTTATTTTGAAACAGAGTATCACTAAGTTTCAGAAGGCCTCACTAAGTTGCAAAAGGTCTCACTAAGTTGCTGAGACTGTCCATGAACCTGTAGTCCTCCTGTCTCAGCCTCCCAAGTACTGGAATTACAAGCGTGTGCCATCATACCCAGCTATCTTAGCCATTTTCAAGTGCACAGTTCAGTGGTATGAACTGCCCTCATGATGCAAGCATCACCACCATCCACCTCCATGACTCTTTCTGTCTTGTAAAATTGAAATTCTATACTCATTAAACACTAGCTCCCCATTTCCCCTTCCTTCTAACTCCTGAGAAACAACCACTATTCTCCTTTTTGTGCCTATAATTTTGACTAAGTAACTCACATAAGTGGAATCATATAGTATTCATGATTCTTCAAAGAGTTTATTTTACTTAGCATAATGTCCTCAAGGACATTTGTTATATATGTTGTAGTATAATGCAGAATTTCTCTCCCTTTTTAAGGCTGAATAATTTTCCATCGGATGGATATATTACTGTTTGCTGATCTACTCATTCATCATGGACACTTAGGTTGCTTCCACAATTTAGCTAATATAAACAATACTGATATAAATATATGTGTAGATATATATTTTGGGGACTGTGATTTCAATTCTCCAGTGATTAATGGAAGATTGGAATTAGTAGAACATTGCTGCTTGGTAGGACATTTCTAAGACACTCTTTAAAAACTCTCTGGGAGGAGTTCCAGCAGGATATTCCTCAGGAGGACCCGGGACTCCTCCCTCTGCTAGTGAGGGTGGCACAAACATTGCCAACAAGCTCAGGTATGACTGTCCTCTGAGGTCAGAGCTTGCGGCTAAACAGGCAACCACAACCTAATCATGATTTAGACCCTCTGGGATTTGTGGCAATAGAAACACACCTTGTTGATCCTGAAGACGAGATAGATGGCCACACAATGAGAGGAGCGTTTAAATTATATAATCCATAAAACAAAATGCTGGTGGGCAGATAGCTGATGTCAGCCCCTGTAATGGAAATTATGGCTTCTCACACATGACTAACCTGATGCTGATACCTTTGAATTCAAATGTCATCCAGGCATTGCTTATAGAACGGGGTAGATACAGAGGCTAAGTATGAAATCCTGGCCCTAGTCTACTTTGTGGTCCAGCATGCCCATGGACACATGTTATGATTATTTCCCAGCATCCTAGTGCATGGCAGGGAGGAACTCTTGCTATCTGGCAGAATCTTGACATCATTCTCCAGCCTGTGGGGTAGAAGTCTTACGTAGAAAAAAAACCAAGAGGAAGCTCAAAAATGCTCCCCTTCCCTTTAGCCAAGGTGTAAAATTAGAAGCACTATCACATCCTGGGCAGAATGGTAGAGTTTATTGCCACCCTAAAAGACTTAAAAGAGGTGAGGAGGGAATGGGATCCATCATTTCCTCTAATTCAACAGTATAGCCCTAGAAAAAAAACAGGAGAATCACTGTCAGTGAAGACATACTGCCACAAACTTAGTCAAGTATGTCTACAATCTTAGCTCTGTGCCAGAGATGGCATATTTACAGCAGTGCCACTGTCCAGCCCCTGCAATGTTTTATGCAGCAATTGATTAATGAATGGATGATTTTTAATGCTAATCATGCATAAAAATAAAAAAATAGTGTGCCTAATATAAATAGTACAATTACCTGGGAGATGCAGCAGTATGCACAGTCTTTACTAACCACTGTATTAACTAGATTGTGCTTTCACAGTAAGACTCTAAGGCTCTTCTCCATCTTCCCATTATGCAGATGTCATCCTGGACCACTAGACTGATAGCATGATACTAATCACATCTGGTGTCAGGTTAGGTATTCGTCAGAAGAAGAGAGCTCAGGCAGTGTTTTAAGATATTTGTTTTATTTAGAGAATGATACCAGGGAGATGGTAGAAGAATAGGGAGAAGAGACTGAGCAAGGGAAAGAGAGTGTCTTCCATGATAGTTGGAGGTTACAGTCACCTTCCTGGGTCCACATTCTAAATCCATTTCACCTTGAACTCTTGTCCCTGCCTGATATGGCTTTCTGGATCTGACAATGCCCAGCTCACGATGAGCAGCTATGTCTACATACAATGCGGCTGGTGTCAGCCATGGCCCAGGAGCATACTAGGAGAAGCTCTGCAGCAGGGACTAGCTCTCTGCACTGGCTTTCCTGTTGGGGCTATCTAGTAAGGGAACACAACGTCCTTACCTACCTACCACAGATAAGTCCAACATTTTACAATATCCTAGACCTCACAGCAGCTTTTACATAGTCCCCACCCCCTGTATGGCCTTCTTTCCTTCTGGGTTCTACTCAAAATTGGAAGGCTTCTGAGTCAACTGTATGTCGGAGCGGTGTTCTTGAGTGTGGGATCTGCTGTTTCCAGAACCCAAACAGGCCTACTAAGTCTTGCGTTTCTTGCTTCGTGGTCAGAGATGAAGGCTGCAGTGACCTGTCTTGGGCTGCGGAAGACTTGGCCTAGCATGCCCCAAACCACACTCCCTTAAAGTTTTGCTGCCTCTGGGTTCTATCCCTAGCACCACACACACATACAAACAGTTAAGATGATGCATTTTATGCCATGAGTATTTTACACCCCCAGCACTATTTTTTTTAAACAGGGCCTCACTAAGTTGCAGAAGACTTCACTAAGCTGCCGAGGCTGGTCGTGAACCTTCCATTCTCCTGTCTCAGCCTCCCAAGTACTAGGAGTACAAGCAGAACAAGCATGTGCCGCTATACCCAGCTGTCTTAACCACTTTCAAGTGCAGGGTTTGGTGGTATGAAATGCACTCATGATGCTGTGAAATCATCACCACTGTCCACCTCCACTACTCTGTCTTGTAAAATTGAAACTCCATATTCATTAAACAATAGCTCCCCAATTCCCCTTGCCTGTAACCCCTGACAAGCAGCCACTACTCTCCTTTCTGTGTCTATGGCTTTGATTTTGTGGAGCGCCTCTACTCCACCCTGTCCTGTCTCTAGAACAGATGTGTTTGTAGGGCACCCAGGGAAGCCCCATGAATTATCACCCTACCCCAAGGATATTCCACCAATGGTGCAGGATCAGCACTAGGATGCACAAGGAGGCGTGTAGGTTGGAGGATGTATGGAGGTACTCACTGCTCGTCAGCCTTCCTTTACTATAACAAATACCTGAGATAATCAGCTTATAAAGAAAAAAGTTTTATTTTGGCTCATAGTCTTGGAGGCTCCAGCCCATGATTGGTTGACCCGTTATTTTTAGACCTGTCTTGAGCAGAAATGCTCTCCTGTGGTCAGGAAGAAAAAGAAAGTGAGAGGAAGGGGGTTGGTAGATTGCTTCTCTCATTGCTTAAAAGATAACCTTTGGCTTGCACTGTTTCTGACAAGAAGTGAGTGGTAATTCTCATCTTTACTACCCTGTATTTAGCCTGTCTTCTTTCCTCTGACTGCTTTTAGCACTCTTTTAAGTTGTGCTGTAGGTATTTTTGTTTGGATTTACCCTTGTTAGTGTTTTCTGAGCTTCTTGGATATGCCAATCATAGTTTTCAGCAAATTGGAAAATTATTTTGAGCTTTATTTTTTCTGACATTATCCCACCCATTTTCTTGTCTCCAAATACACATATGTTAAGTCATTTGACCTTGTGTAATTGTCCTAAGGTTCAGCTCTTTTTCACATCTATGTTCATCTTTCTTATACTTCTCTCTCCCAGTTCCATTCGGAGAGTTTCTTTCATTATGTCTTCAAGTTCATTGATATCGTCTTCTCTAGTGTATAATCTTCTCTTAAACAGATGTATTAAGTTCTGATTTGGGGTATTTCCAGTCTTGAATGAGTTTATTTTGTTCTTTTATTTTGATTTCTAATCTCCTTGTGTTTATGTTTCCCTTGAATATACTATGAAACATTTTTATGAGTGTGTGTGTGTGTGTGTGTGTGTGTGTGTGTGTGTGTGTGTGTGTGTATTTTGTAGTACTGGGAATTGAACTCAACACTTGCATGTTAGGCAAGTGCTCTACCACTGAATCACATCCTCAGTCCGTTTTACTTTTAAAAAATTTGTATATTGAGACAGGATCATACTAAGTTGCTCAGGCTGGCCTCAGACTTGATATCCTCCTGCCTTAGCCCCCTGAGTAGCAAGTAGCTGGGTTACCGGCTTATACCACCACATCTATCATAGTGATATTTCAAGTCTCTGTCTTCTAACTCCATCATATCTGTCATTTGGGGGTCTATTTTTACTTGATTATTGTCCCCCCTTTTTTCCAATATGTTGTGATTCTTATTTGGGTCATAGATATTGTCATTGTTACTGGTGAATGTCTGGATTTTAGCGTGTGTGTGTGTGTGTGTGTGTGTGTGTGTGTGTGTGTACTTAGGCACTTATGTTTCCTGAAAATCATCTTGATTCTTTCAAGGCATGCTTTATAAAGCTTTGTTTGGATGGGTGTAGAATATCCTTTCCTTTAGAGTTCCTTTAGTAGTATTGCTAAGATCTGGCTTTTCTATGGCCTACACCTAATATCCCAGGTGTTTGTGAAAGTCTTTCTATTCCGGGTAGACACCAGCCAGTCTAAAGATTTGTTTCTGTGGTTATGTTCAGGTATTTATAGTCTGTCTGGTTTTGTGGAGTTCATATGCACAATCACAGCTTAGAATTTAGCAGTCTCAAGGAAGCCCCTACAAGTCGTCTGAAACTGTTTCAGAAACCCCACCAAGTCAGCTCCAGTTGTTCTCTGCACCATTCGCGGTGACCACCACGCTCAGCTACATTTTTGTTCCATGCACTGAAGCCCAGAGATGGCCTCCAGGCAGACCGCCAGGCCGACTTGTTTCCCTTCTCTGGTGCGTGGGTCATGGTCCCAATGTATGAAAAACATTTTCCAGTTGTTTAGTAAGTTGGAAAATCTAGTCAGAGTTACTCCATAATGGCTGTAGAATAAAATATTCATTTTGTCTGTTTCTATATGTAGGTTTTAAAAACAAACAGAAACACTTCTGGTGACTTCATTTCTTTCCTTGTTATAGGGTAACCCAAGTGATCTCTTTATTCTATATTTTGGGTATTATTCTGTACCCAAGTTATCTATTTGTTCCTTATAAATTTCTGTGAAGTTGTCAAGAGAGAGAGAGAGAGAGAGAGAGAGAGAGAGAGAGAGAGAGAGAGAGTTAGTTACTGGGATTGAACCCAGGGACATTCTACCTCTGAGCTACATCCTCAGCCCATTTTATTTTTATTTGGAAACAGGATCACACCATGTTGCTGAAAGCCTCACTAAATTGCTGAGGCTGGCTTCAAACCTGAGATCCTCTATTTCAGCTTCCCAAGTTCTGGGATTACAGATATGTGCCACCATGCCTGGCTCCAATATAGATCTTTTAAAATCAACTTATTTCATAAAGATATCTATGTTATGCTCTTAATATTTTTTAAGATACTGAATTGTGAAATTCCAAATCTTTTAAAAATATCTTCTTTATTGGACAATTATTTGTGTTTTTTTTCTAATTAAATCAAAATTATTTAATTTTTCTTTATAAGCAACTTTGGAATTTCATTATTAGTCAATTTTGTTTGTTTTTCTTTTATTTAATTTTCACCTTTGTTATTTCTATATTTTACTTTGGGTTTACAATGTTACTAATTTGTTAATTATTTATTTCAATCTTTAGCTCACTAATTTTCAGTGTTTGCTAATGTTTACCTCCAAAACTATATGTTTTTCTGCAAATTCTGTTGAATTGTATTCTTTTAGTGAAAACATGGTTGCTTAGTTCGAAGTATGTTTTAATTTCCAAAATTATTTAATTTTATTTTTTGCAGTATTGGAGGATTGAACCCAGGGGCATGCCACCTCTGAGCTACACCCCCAGTCTCATCTTTTAATCTTTATTTTGAAACAGGGTCTCACTAAGTTGTAGAGAGTCTCACTAAGTAGCTGAGGCTGGTCACGAACCCGAATCCTCCTGTCTTAGCCTCCCAAGTACTGGGATTACAAGTGTGAGCCACAATACTTTTATTTTGATCCATAAATTATTTAAAAATGTGCTTTAAATTTCCTAATATTGTATAGTTTCTTTACATATATTTTCTGATTTTAAAAATTACATTATAAGGCACAAATCATAAAATTCACTCTCTTAAGATGTACAGTTAGGTACATTATATTCACAAGATTGTCTAAATCATCAGTATTTAATTCTGGGGCATTTCATCATCCCCCAAATAAACCTTTTACCCATTAACAGTCACTCAATTTCTCCGTTCCCCTATCCCTGAAAACCACTAATCTACTTTCTGTCTTGGACTTGCCTGTCTTGAATATCTCATATAAATGGGTCATACGTTATATGGATGTTTCAAAGTTAATCTATAATATATCATGTATCCATGTTTCCTTTTTTATAGCTGAATGATATTCCATTGCATGGATATAGAACATTTGTTTATCTGTTCAGTAGTTGATGGACATTTGTGTTGTTTCTACTTTGGGGCTATTATATATAAAGCTGTCGTTAACATTCATGTAGATATTTTTGCATGGAAAAATGTGTCCATTCTCTTGGGTATTTAAGAGTGGAAATGCTGGCATACACTAATTCTGTGTTTGTCTTTCTGAGGAACTGCCAAACTGTTATTCAAAATGGTTATACCATTATCTGTTCCACAAGCAATGTATGAAGTTTTAATTTCTTCACAACTTGACCAATACTTTTCATGTTCATTTTTTATCATAGATATCCTAGTGGGTATGATATGATATTTTATTATGATTTTAATCTGTACTTCTCCAGTGACTAATGAACTGGAGAAGTGGCCATTTATATATCTTCTTTGGAGAAATATTTATTCAAATATTTTGCTCAGTTTTAAGTAGGTTTTTTTCTTTTTATTATCAAGGTATAGGATTTTAAAAACATTTTCTAGATATGTCATCAGATTGTGATTCACAAATATTTTATTTTATTTCATTGTTTCTTCCATTCTATTACTGACTTTTTTATTTTTTTCTGGATGGTATGTTTTGAAGCATGAAGTTTGGTAATTTTGATGAAGTCCAATTCACCTATTTCTCTCCCTTTAGGTTTTAAAATGTATTTATTTTGTTGGTGCATTGTGCTTATACATCTATGCAAACAGAGTCTCTTGGGGTATGTCCCTCTGCCCCCTCCTTCTCCCTCCCCATGCATGCTCATTTCACCATAATGTACTCTAGTTTCATTCATTTTTCCTGCAAATAACATAATTTTGTTCTTTTTATGGCTGAGTAAAACTCCACTCTGTGTGTGTGTGTGTGTGTGTGTGTGTGTGTGTGTGTATGCCGACTTTTCTTTATTCATCTTGTTATGGGGTTTGGGCCGTACCCCAAAAATAGAATACTAATCCAGGTTCGTTGATATTGTGAAAAAAAGAATTTTAACACATATCAAATCACAACATCTGGCAGGTTTATTCTTCAGGAACAGGTCAGGGAGAGGAAAACTGGGGTGTAGGAAAAGACGGGAAGTGCAGAAAGCTTAGGACATGGTCCCCAGTCCCGGACAGGATTCCAAGAGAGCGAGAGACACGTGGATTCCCGGGGGTATAGGAGAGGGCGGGGTCCTTCCAGCCCCTCACTCTCAGTTTCCAAGATTTTCATAGGTTGAGTTCCAGGTGAGATTTTGGCTCCTCCTCTTTCCAGGTGTGTGTGCGGGTACATCTCCGGTGGGCGGTGGGCTGGGCTGTAGTTTCTCTTGGGCTGAACCAAAATTTTCTTTTCAAGGGGTGGACGACACTCTCCGGATTTTTAAAAAGGCTAAAAACTATATTTCTATGAATTTTCCCGATACCTCTTTTTCTACCTAACATTCATACTTCTAAGCTACCTCATCAATCTGTTCAGGGACACCAAGGGTTGGTTCCATAACTTGGCTATTGTGAATTGTGCTGCTGTAAAAATGGATATGCAGGTATCATTATAGTTTTCTATAATTCTTCTGGGAAGTTACTGAGGAGCAGTATAGCTGGGTCATAAAGTAGTTCCACTCCTAGTCTCTTGAGGAACCTCCACACTGATCTCCATATTAGTGGCACTAATATAATTTAGTAATCCCACTAACAGTATATTAATGTTCCTTTTCGCCCACATCCTCACCAGCTTTTATTCTTGGTGATTACCATTTTAACCAGAATTAGAAGGACTTCAAAGTGTAGTTTTGATTGGCTAACAATTGCTTTGGGTTTTGTGCTCTGGGTGTTATATCTAATAAATAATTTGCCTAACCCAGCATTAAGAACATTTACAACTATGCTTTCTTCTAATCATTTAAGTTCTTATCTTGAGAGATTTGATCCTTTTGGGGTTAAATTTTGTATGTGGTATGAGGTAGGAATTCAACTTTATTATTTGTACGTGGATATCTGCCTTATATACTATTTGTTAAAAGACTATCATTTCTCCCATATAATTTTGATGCCCTTTTCAAAAATCAGTTAAGCATATATATGAGTTTGTTTTCCTAGAGGATTCCCTTTTTTCCATTGGTCTAAATGTCGATTGCAATGCTAGTACCACACGGTATTGACTATTGTAACTTTGTAGTAGTTTTGAAATAAAAAAGTATGAATCATCTAACTGTATTTTTCTGTAAGATTATTTTGGTTCTCCTGCATGTTCATACAAATTTTGGACCATCATGTCAAGTTCTACTAAAAATAAGGCAACTGAGATTCTAATATGGAATATATTGAATCAAGTGATCATTTTGGAGATTATTATCATCTTAGCAATATTAAGTCTCTCAGTATAGTAAATTGGATTTGATTTCCTCTTATTGAGGTCTTCTTTAATTTCTTTCAACTTTTTTTAGTTCTTAATGTAAAGATTGCACATCTTTTCTAATATTTCTAAGTATTTTATTCCATATGATGCTAATATAGTAGGATTTTAAAGGTTTCATTTTCATTTTGTTCATTGCTAGTGTATAAAAATAAACTTGACTTGTGTATATTTATCCTGTATTCTGCAGCCTTGCTGGAATTGCTTATTAGCTCTAACATTTTTATTGTGTTCCTTAGAACTTTCTGTGTAGAAGATCATGTCATTTATAGATAGAAATAGTTGCCGGGCGTGGTGGCGCACGCTTGTAATCCCAGCATTCGGGAGGCTGAGACCAGAGGATCCGGGTTCGCGGCCAGCCTCAGCTACCTAGTGAGGCACTCCGCAACTTAGTGAGACCCAGTTTCAAAATAAAGAATAAAAAATAGGGCTGGGGGTAGAGCTCGGAGGTAGAATGCCTTTGAGTTCAATTCCCAGTACCGAAAAAAAAAAAAAAAAAAAAAAAAAAAAACAGAAATAGTTTTATTTCCTATTTTTGAATCTGGATTCCTTTTGTTTATTTTTCTTAGCTAATTACCCTGGATTGATCCTCTAGCACGGTATTAAGTAGGAGTGATGACAGTTGATTTTCTTGTCTTATTCTTGATCTTAGTGGGAAAGTTTTCACCAATTTTGGTTAGATATGGGCTTTTATAAATGCCTTTTGTCATGTGGGGAATGTCATTCTACTTCTAGTTTTTTTGTTTTTTTTTTTTTTTTTTTTCGGTACTGGGGATTGAACTC
>PVLC010010137.1:0-17500 GCA_004027655.1 Graphiurus murinus | reverse complement strand
TCTTTTTCTTTTTTTTTTTGCAAATATTCTCAGGGAATCAAACCCAAATGGAAGGCAGGTTGTCCAGTTATGTTGAGCTTGTTGCCTGATTCTCATTAGACTCGTCATACATTCTTTTGAGCATAGGCACATGGTCTCTGGTTATTTTCATGGCTGCTGTACTGGAATTCCCATTTCAAGTGTATAAAGGTACAGGCGAAACATGAGAAGAATTGCAGGAAGGAACAGCTTACTCACAAACGATCTACTGAGATTTTGAATTGATTATGTTTGAGTGGCTAAAAGGGACGAGGAGAGACATGCAGCCTAGTGTTCTTTCTCTCCAGTTTCCTGTTGCGTTATGTGGCTTCTTGAATGTTGCATAATATAAATCATCTTACCACTAGAAGACAAATTTTAGCATTGCACACTCAGCAGATTTACTTAATTTCATTTTTCCCCATTGGATATCTGCATTGATTCAGGCCAAGAGAGTATCTCATGTCACCTAATGCAACAAATAGATCCTGGAGTGTTCACGGCGATATCCACAACGTTGGCAGACAGAAGTTTCCTTTCCTCTGCCAAGCGCCATCAGCATTATTTTTGGGTGGATCTGAATTCAAACAGTCCAGAGTTTCCATTACATTGCCCTAATTGTTAAAAAAGGGGGGGGGGCTGCTATAATCCTTGAAAACTAGGCTGTTTAGTTGTACTCGTTACCATAACATCAGACTGAAATCCTGCTCCTCTCTGCTGGTTTGGCCCCAGAGTCGCAGCCAGCCTTGTAGCAGTGTTAAGGCATGAGGAAGGCAAAGCCGTCCACTGTCAACAGTATGAATGGAACAATTCACACTGTTGTACGTAGATATGGAGGTTAAACCCAAACACATGACAAAGTAATGCTGGAAGCACTTGGGAACAGCTGGGCCAGATGAATAACTCGATTGGATGCCATGAGGAACAAATTAAACAACTGACTGGAGACCAGGCTGCTCCTGTGACAGACACTTTAATCAGGAAGTCAAAAGCTGATTGACAAGATGAAAAGCTGGATGACATGAAAAATGGAAACAGAAGGAACAACACAAGAAAAGGGCACCCCAGGTCAGCATGCTGACAAAAATAATCAAGCACGACAGGCCATAATCCAATCTCCCAATGTTTGGCATGATGCTAGTTATGAGAATCTGCGGCCAAGAGGAAAGAAAACTATTATTAAGCAAAGAAATTATCTGGCTTTCTAGAACTCGCTATTACATGTTCACCAGAGGATTTTCTTTTCCCTTCTTTTTTTTTCCCCTTAGACAAGCATAATAGCTTTTGTTGAGTTTCATAAGATCAATTAAAAAAGTGCTAATCTATGTGGATAGGAAGCCCTAAGAAAATGATATATCATAGCATTTTAAATTCATAGTCAAATAGGTAATATGCACGTTGATTGCCTCAAATTGCAAAGCACAGGAGCTTCTTTTGCTCTTCTATTCAAGACCCAGAGGAAGAAGAGGTAGCAATTACCGAGAGGAGGTTTCTGTGGCCCACTTAATAACTCTTATACAGGATCTTGCTGCTGAATTACTGCTGGAATCTAAGGCTGAGCTTCATGCCAGCGAAGAAATGTGTCTGTGCTGTTTGGATTGTTTCTGACATGCCTTTGAATAGCACCTACAACCCCAAAGATATATTCATGGATGAAAAAGAATGGAATAGTGATAAGTTTAAAAAAAGACAGATAACATACAAGTGTGTCACTCCTGGGACAAATGCATGCATGTATATTATATGGCTCCAACTCACAAAGGACTTTCATTTCAATAGTGGATCCTTTACCAGAAGCAGCAGCATCTTGGCAGATTTTTAGATCCTGTGACTCTAGCCTTTTCAATAAACTCATCTGCCCTTTGGAAAAATTGAAAACTTGCAGGAAACATCTAAAGGCTAGTCGCAGCTGTCTCCCTGGGACTCCTACACGAGAGTTAAGCCCACATCTCTCAAGAGAAAAGGAAAGATGTTTCAATTCATTGTCTTAGTCTACTGGTTTTCAAACTGTTTCAAATCTCTGGGGGATTTGAAAGAAAGGTATGGTCACAAAGGACATGTTTCATTTGTATCTGCTCCATTACCTTCAAGTCCCACAGGTATTGGAGTTCTGGGACATTAAAAACATTGTCGAAAGGTTTCCTGGCCTCAAAAATGTGTAAAAGAAAAACAGCACTTTGATGCTTGCTCTTAAGTGAGTATGCCACTATTCGATTGAACATATTCAGCTCCAACGGGGGGACCAAACTGACATATTTCACTTGGATAAGATACCTTCTAGAAAGTCAGATGGCATGTCTTATCTACAGAATTCAAGATGCACATATGTCGTGGCTGATCACTTTTCATTTTATAGACTATCCTCGAGAGCTTCATCACAAATCTTAAAACTCAAAATTTACTTCTGCCCTGCAGTTAAATTCACCCAGCTCAGGACTTGCTTCTTCTTCCCATTGCCTTGATGGACATATGTCTAAACTCTCAGAGAAGTAACTGAAAAGGTGTTTAATTATGTTGTGAGTTCGGGGGCTGACGCCGAAACTTACTCATGTCAAAGCATCTTTAAGGATGACATAGAAATTTTGGCAAGTCCTAGAGGCACAGGACATCAAGCGTGTTCCGAGAAAAATGTATCTGCTGCGTTTCTATTCTGGGTTCACCCTGAGCTTTTTAAAGGTCTGCACCATCATGCTTCACTCCTTTGCTATGGAAGGAAGCTGCTTCTATTAACCTAAACTATCCTTGGCTGGCCTTGCTGCGTAGACCTGCTTTGGCTTTGCTTATCTTTCCACCTGCCTATAAACTGGGATGTCAGTGTCCCTCCCACTGCAGCCCTCAGGACTCTGGGTTTGCCTGGGCTTGCTCCATGCCGCGCTGTTTCCCTCGTCTTTCTCTTGCCTCGCCTCGATTCTTTCATTGCTATTTGCACCCTTCTGGGCCTTCCTGATCCTGTGGAACTCCATTCCTACCCCCAACCACTCAGCAGTCCCCAGACTCTTGAAGGCTGGTGACAGAGTGTGAAGAGGTTAGTGGTGAGACAAAAACAAGGGACAACAGCGTCATTCATGCAATATTTCCTTCTTCTGATTATTATTCGGTATTTTATTAAAATATATGGCTAGATAGAATATACTCTTTAAAATAGTAGCAACCTGTGAGGCATTTAGAGAAAAGAAACTCATGAGATAATATAAGATAGAGCACATAAAGGTAGGTCAAGTTATTTAACGTATTTGACCTAGGATACGTGGTTTAGGTGATGTCAACGTGTGTTGACTGACGATCATAGTGAGGTCATTGACTTTTCTCTTGCCATCAATTTTTGCAATCCACCAGCCACTGAGACCTAGCATTTATTCTTATTATGAGATGTGTTTCAAAGTTAGCTTCCATCTCATTTCTAGTAACACTACTCTGGGCCTCAGATTGTATGTGGTTCATGAGGGATGGGACGAATCCAAAGCCTGGAGCTCTGAGAAGATGGTAGCACCTCTGAGCCATGCATTTAAAAACAAAAGCAAAACAAAATACTCAGGAAATTCTGACAAAGTTGTTTTTGTTTTTTGGGTTTTTTTTTTTTGGTGGTGGTACTGTTGATGGAACACATATATGTGTGTGTGTGTGTGTGCCTGTGTGTGTGTGTGTGTGTGTATACTGAATATGTATATATATGATAGAGGTCACACATAGCTGATCACTCCTCAACCTCTTATACTTTTGTAACTTCCTAATTTACAAAATTTTAATGGCTAACCATTTTCCATATATTCACAGTTCTAACTTTCTGTTAACTATCCATTACTATCTGGTGACACCAAATAAGAATGAAAACACATCCATTTACCTACTATTATATGCAAAGAACTTTAATACATTATATCATCTAATCCTACAAATAGGAAAAGGCAGATAATTTTGAATAATTTGAATAACCTGTTCAAGGTCACACAGTGGCTTAATGGTAAAGCCAAGATTCAAATCCAGGTCTATCCGTTCACCAGATTGTGCTGAGGTGTGACATAGAGACCAGCGGAGGGAGCAGAGTGGTCCGAGACTCCATCATCAACAAGGATTAAGCAAGTAGGAGGTCAGAGAATAATGCCATTCGGAAAAGCTCCTATTATGACTCTGATATCACAGCTCGACACTTAGATACTAATATAAAGTCATAGCCAGAGTCAAGAAGTAAAAATTGGAGACCAAGGTCGAGCTCATATCGACTCATGCGATAGTTACTTTGATAGGTTGTTTATTGGCCATGAGCTCCTTCCATTCCATTATGCATATTCCTTTGCATTGGGACTTTGGGGTTCTGCCCGCCCAGAGTTGCCTCTGTTCTTCTCCTCCCTTGAATGTGGATTGGCCATGTGGATGTGACCCTGTTTGACTCACTGGATATGACAGAAGTGATATTGCACAACTTCTAGATCTGTGCCCCAAGGTGTCTTAGAGATTATGTCCTGGCCCTCTTAGAATGATGCACTGAGACCAAGAAAGCCAGTATGTCCTACCAGAGGATGACAGACTGCATTAAAGAGAATGAAGAATTCTCAGACAATAGTCAATACCAATGGCCCGACTTATGAGTGAAGCCATTTTAAACGCAGGAGACCTTCCAGCACAAGTAAGAATAAAACCAGACAAAAGGTGTTGCAGCCAACCTCCAGAGCTGTGTAGGAAATAAGTAATCACTGTTGTTTAAAGACTAGGTTTGGGCATGATTTGTTCCACACATAGTTAACAAGAGCAGAAACTGATACATAGAAGTGAGTGACTGTCACAGAAATTTAAAGCATGCTGTATTGGCTTTGGTGATGGTGATTGATTAGAGGCAATGAGAGATAATTAGTAGATGCCAGGAGGTAAATAAGAAATTTCTATTGGAGGGTGGACAAGGGACCACCCTTATTATACAATAACCAAACAATTGGCAAAATATTGCTTGTTACAATGGGAAAGGTGAAATTTATTCTTAATGAAATTGTGGATCTCACTAGGAGATTTCCAGGAAGAATGTTTTAAGTGTGAATCAGCTTTTTATAGCTCTGTATAATAGTGTGTAGAAAGAGTTTAACTAGAGGAAGAATTATTCATTTTACTAGTAGAATATGGAGAAAACATCGAAGGCCCAGGATTTCTGAGCTGGAAAAGATTATTAGAGAAAATTAATTCTAGGAGGTATATACTAAAATGTGGCCTCAGGGGCAAGATCACATAAACGATGTGGCTTTCCCTGTTATGAGAGCTCAAAATGATTTCAGGTAGTGCCTCATAGCCTTCTTACCTAAATAAAAGATCTCTGAATCCAGATACATCACCCACACTTGACACATCGTCCAACTCAGAGAGAGGTCTGTCTTGACCGAGAAGAGTGAGCCTGACTGTTGTCCAAGGGTAGACTTTAACCTGATCCATAGACATCCCATGAAGAACATAAAGGGCTTCATTGACTTGGATTACCAGAACCAAAGACAGCTCAAGAAGCCTCTGGCTCACCAACTTCCTAGAGTAAAAAGTGTCTGAGTGGTAGACAGATAAGTACCACCATCTTGGCCTTTCTAGCTCATGGGACCCACTGGCTGAATCAGTGAACTGAAGAGGAAGCAGCAGAGGAGCTGCCAGCGACCCACAGAATGATGAAAATAGTGGATTTTAAGTAATAAATGTCTGGAGGGGGTTGGTATGTTATTGGTTACAATGAACTGAAACCACCCAGACAGCCTGGTGACTAAAATAGACATGGCTCTCACCATGGGGGCTTAGGATGGTGGGGAGAATGGTCCTAGTTAGAGAAACAAAAACTCAATCATAAATATGATAAATGCTACGAAGGAAAAGGAAAGGGACAGGGGCTGTGAGAAGCACAGGCATCCTGAAATCAACTTTGCCCTCTGTGGGCACTGCTGAAGGTTTTTTAGCAGCACTGAGGCATAGGTCTGAGAGGATTCAGTGACAGTGGTCACCAAGGAAGCGAGAAGAATGTAAGCACTTGTCACTGGTATGTCCAGAAAGAGGCCAAGGCCAAGGTCCAGTTGAATGTCACTAGGAGAAAAAATAAAGAAGTAAATCTTTTAGCAAAACATCTAGTACATAGTAAACATTAGTCTGTGGCTATTATTACTGTCATTTATTTGCTTTGGAATGCCATAGAAATGCATGATTGCAAGGAATTTTGAAAATAAAAACATAGTCTGATTTGGGGAAGGGTTGAGAAGAAGAAGAATCACTGCAAAATGTTTCTAACTCCCAAATAACACTAAGTTGACAAAAGAAAAAATATAATGCAGGTATACTATCCTTTATCTGGAACCCCTGAGACTCACAGGCTTCAACATTCAACCAGTATAGCTAGAATTTTACAAAGGCACTGTAGTGCATGTATGGTATATTATGTGACCCCTTCCAGCAGCCCCCATCATTAAATTTGAGCAGCAAAATGTATTGTTATTCACACTGAAAATACCCTTACAGATGTTCAATCATCAAGTTTTGGGTGTTTGTTTTTTTTTTAAGGTTAAAAAAAAAAAAACAGTATATTTTCAGAAGGTTCTGGATTTCACAATTGCGGATAGAGTTGTGGAGCCAAAAACACAGTGCACACGATTGGTCATTGACATCTTAACGAGCTCAATAGGTCTCTGCTTCTCTGACACAGCTGCAGAAATGCACCTCGGCTTTGCGAGTTGACACAAGTAAATCACACGCTATATTTTCCATACCATGGTCCATTTCCCTGGCTCTCGTGTTGGTACAGCTGGAGTACGGCAGATTCAGATCACTAGGAATGCATGTGTAACCCTTGTTTTCCTGAACCATGCCAGCATGCCGGAGAATACCCAGGAGTACAAGGGATACTAACAATTTCCTGAGTCTTTGCTCCTTGCTCATGATTGAATTGTTATTCCTGGATTCCTACCCACCCCACCCCCCCATCCTCAAGTCCTCTCCTAACTGGAAGATGCCATGCTCACAGTCTACCTTGAAAATTGGTCACATGTCTTAGTTCAAGCTCTGCCTCCTGGACTTCATCACTTCTGCCTGTCACGGAGTCTCTGCAGAGCTGCTGTTTTCAGTCCCTGCCACATCCTCAGATGCAGTCATCGTGTCAGGGCTGAGAGGACTTGAAGTAGGAGAGCTCTGTTGTTTATTGCATGCGTTAGGTAGTTTAGCCTAAGTAAATGAAATCAATCAATCAATCTATCTATCTATCTATCATATATCTATCAATTATCTATCATATATCTATTATGTCTCTATCATCTATCATCACCTATCAATCATCTATCATTTATTAATCACCTATCCCCTATCAATCACCTATCACCTATCAATCACCTATCACCTATCGATCTGTCATCTGTCTACCTATCTATCTATATACTTATCTATCAATCATCTATCTCTTTGTCCATCTCCCTCTGTCAGTCTCTCTGTTTTCCTCTCTCTCTCCCACCCCCTCCTTCCCGCCTTCCTCAATGTATGTATAAACAATGCAAGTGGCCAAGTTTATTCCAGACCACCCATCTTTTGAGTTTGTAATCTTTTCTGCAGGAAAAAGAACACATTCTCCAGGAATGGGGTCAGATAATATTCCCCTGTCTACACCCAACATCCTACTGTCTTTCCCTCAGTCACTGTGTGTCTAATGCCTAAAAATTTCTGGTCTCAGTAACAGGGATCAGTAAGCCAGACAAGCTTTGTGCTGTGATGGAGTTTACATTTAGCTTACAATCAGTTGAGTCATCCATGCCTGTGGGGTTCTTAGTCCTGAGGAAGCTAACTTTATCTCTAGCACCAAAAGGCAGAAAGAGAACTGGTTTCATTCCCTCTGCTCAAAGTGGTAGCTGTGGGAGTTAGATTTTAGTCTTAAATATTGGTCATAGTTTTCTGCTGCCATTACAGACCACCTGAGGCTGGCTAATTTATAAAGAACAGAAGTTTATTTCTCACACTGCTAGAAGCTGGTGATCTGAGAGCCTGGTGCCAGCCATATCTGGCAGAGTCTCCTGCTGTGTCATCGAGGGGCAAAGGCATTGCAGGCAGTGAGGAAGCGCATGCTCAAGGAAGAGTCAGGCTGAGCGCACTCCCTTGATGACTCACCTGCTCCCTTGTTCTGGAGGCCAGTCCCCTAACAGCCTGACCGCCTCATACCCCAGTCACCTTTGAGATCCCACTCACAGTACTCTTAGGATGGCCATTAAACTTCAACATGAGTTTTGGGGGAGATATTCAAAGCACAGCAATGTTCTCTTTTATCCCAACTAGAGGGACAAAATGTAGGGTTGTCCTCTGGTGTCCCAGGGTCTTTGGGATTCTAAGCCTCACCTCACATGAGGTCCTTTTGACAGGGGGGCATGAAACGTGCTCCTTGGGGACAACTGGTGACAGCAGATTTGCTGCCTCCCTCCCTCCCGACTGCAGTGGCCTCTGCAGTCAGCTCCTGCTCTCTGGCCTCCCCGGCCTCCACTGTCCAGCTTAGCATTTTCCTGGAGTCCTCTCTTGCCCTCAAATACATATTTTTTAGCTTCATGTGCCAATGATTCACAACCTTTTCTGTCTCATGAGAGGCAAAGAGATGGTGATATTTTGAGAGTGCACCTTGGAAAATGGAGGAGACTGTTCCTGGCCAGAGGCGATGGACCTGGGGTCTCTGATTGACCCAAGGAGATCTGAGAAGATCAGTATCTTAGCACATGTGTGGCCCATCCACCCATCTTCAGAGGAGTAAAGACTACAATGTTCTGTGGTCTTGATAATGACACCCCAGCCATACTTGCTATTGCCTTTTATATTACTCTGTACCACTAGTTCCAAAAAACATGTAGTGATTCCTTTCTAAGTCTGTGTCCCTTACCTCTCTTGCTAAGCATGTGTGGCTAATTACTTCTCTGCCTTCAATTTTCTTTCACACCATGTTCCTGCTGTCTCCCCTTGGAATGCTTTCCTTGTGTCCTGTGCTGGTGAACTCCTACCCCTCTGTTAGTCCCATTTTTAATATCCCTACCTTGAGGCTGTTCCCAGCACTTTCAGATAGATTTAGGGTCTTGACTCCTCTGATTGTTGGAACATACACGGATACATATCTCACTGTCCTTACTATATCTTTGCCAGTACTAGTTATGAACAACTATTTAGAGATTGTGTTTTCATTGTCATTCTCTGGGATCCCCCTAGTCCCTGCCTAGCTCAAAGATTGGTGAATTTTGGTTTGGTAGAGAGATGAATAAATGAATGAAGTCTTTGGCTAGGACTTGGAATCTTATTACTTTTATATTTTCATTATGCTGAAGTTAACAACACTCTCCTCTCCTCTGAAGTATAATGCCTTAAAACACAAAATAGAAAGCCAACCTAACCCTGTTGCTATGTCTGTGGTCACCTTTCATTAAACTTTGGTTGCCCTGGAAGTTTATATTGGATCTATAAATTAAGATCAAAGACTCTTAACCAAAGTTTCTGCACATCTTCTCTTCTCAGCTTCTCTCTAATAGCTATTTATCACACTAATCTAGCCATAATGCAACTGAGAACAAGAAAATCATAGAAACCACTAATTCAGTAAGACTGGAAATGAGTTTTTTGAGTTTGTGTTGGGTAAATAATCTTGTAAAAAACCATCATCATTTAAGTTCTACCTTGGGGATGATCTTTGGTCTAAAATTTAAGGAATTATGGGCTTAGCTCCATGTGATAGACTGGACTGCAAATAATTTTATGTTGCATGGCAGTTAAAACAGACAAAAATGAGCTGGGCATATTGGCACACTCCTATCATTTCATTACTTGGGAGCCTGAGACAGGAGGATCGCAGGTTCAAGACCAGATACAGCAATTTAGCAAGACTCTCCGCAACCTAGCAAGACCCTGTTTCAAAACAAAAATAAAAAATAACAAAATAAAGGGCTGGGGTTGTAGCTCAGAGGTAGAATGCCTTTGGGTTCAGTCCCCAATAGCATGTGTACACACACACACACACACACACACACACACACACACACACACAAACACACATCAGACAAAAACAGCAAACTATAAAAAGACCTATGCATTGAGTTTACACTAGACATGTTTCCCTTACGTTTTCCTTAAGTGACCAATGGGATTCTAATTTCATTACAATTTCTCACTTTTTACCACTGAAGAATTTTGAGAATTTGCCATTACAGTATTTTCTGTGGTCTGTGGTATAGATTTGGGTGTGTGACAGCGTGTGAATGCCCAAGTAAGCTGAGGGTGAACCACATAGCCATGTGCACATTTCTAATCAAGATAGCTTTAAAAAATCATTTAATTATACATTAAAACTATCAGCAATGAGGGTCAGAGTATTTGATCTCTCTTCTCTGGTGTTCCAGGAGTGACAAGAAGTCACAGGAAAGGTTGGAATTTTTCTCTGATTGTTACATTATGACATTCAAACAATTTTAGAGGTCAAACTAATAAAAGAACATGAAAAATCTGCATAATTTTTAATCTGTAAGGAGACATTTTAATTAAGCTTATGGGTAGCATTTTTCTTTTTCCTGATAAATGTGTTTCTTAAAATCCAGTATACGTTTTTTTGCATACTGCATATGGAGTATCTCTATTTATATCTATCTACCTATCTATTCATCCATTCATCTTTCCCTCCATCTGTACACACATACACACACTAAATGCTAAAATCTATGTAGAGGTAACTTTACCATAATTTCATTTGGGCTATTTATGTCTGGTTGTTCTCTAAAGGCTTTGTAAAGAGAGGAGATAAGCCAGGCATGGTGGTGCATGGTAGTAATCCCAGTACTTGGGAGGCTGAGACAGGAGGATTGCAGGTTCATGGCCATCCTCAGCTACTTAGGGAGGCCCTCTGCAACTTAGTGAGACCCTGTTTCAAAATAAAATAGGTCTGAGGGTTTAGCTCAGAGGTAGCCTGCTCCTGGGTTCAATCCTCAGTCTTGTAAAAAATAAAAATTAAAAATAAAGAGAGGAGATAGGTAGTCACCTTTCCCATAGAGACACTGAAGAGATGGGTAGTAAACACACAGAAGCTTAACTTCCTTGGGGGGAGGCATCTTTTAAAACTTCTACCGCTACACATGTAGAAATGCCAACTTTCTTTGCAAGTATGTCGCCACAGCTCCTAGCAGCATGTTTTTCCTCCTGACCAGGCCATCCATCTGCTTGACATCATAGACATCCATAGATTTATTGAGTGAATTAACTTGTGTTGAAATTAAATGCAAATTCATATTTGGGACATGTGGATCAGGTGAATGGAAATTATGATGGTTAGTCTTCTAACCTGTGCTTTCAAAATGCTCCCTGGAGCACCAGCTCAGATTCCAGCAGCCCTTTCAAGAAACAGGAATTGAACACCATGTTTATTCTGCAAAGGTCTTTTCCATGAAACCTTAAAAACTGTGAAGACTCCCTGTGATTTTTCTCTGCGGGCATGTCTTCATTAGCATTTCAATAATTCAAACTTCTCCTTGTTTCTTTGAAATTTCTCTAATCTTTGGCATTGAAACACCGAAGCTGCATATCATGGGATCCTGGGCTTTGTGTGGGATGTCGCTACCGCCACCAAGCCAACCTGAGGCAAAGCCGGGGACCCTTCCTAAGCACAATTGTTACTAATGTCTGTCAAATCCAGCCAATAAAGACCACTTACAAAGGAGAAGGAAGTCATTCTCCCCCCTCAGGGAAATTTGAAATGGTTAATTACATATCTTGAGTAAAAACAAACTTAAACATTATGTGAATAATTCACGCCCATTTTAAAACAATAATAATAAAAAACTACAGATAAGCAAAGAGTTGATAAATTCACCCAGCAATTTTATAACTTTGAGATATTAACTATTAAACTTTTGTATATTCCCTTTCAAATTGTAGGGGAAAGTGTATAAATAAATTAACACTAAAATCCCAGTCATCTCTAGCACTCTTCTTCTGTGTCTGGGTATGCGATGCATTCCTCTTCTCTTACTGGTTACTCTTGGGAGTCCTGATGCTCCTCCTTGTAGTACAGCTTCTACCAGGACTCTGCTCACCAGATACTTCAGCAGATCTCCGTGCTCCTTAACAGAGGGATGCATGTCTTCTCAGAAGGCTGGAATATTCAAAATCAGGGAATTACCTTCTTCCTCAGTGAGACCTAAAGGCTTAGATCCTACAGACACCTCCAAGAAGTGTTGCCTAATTTCTAACAGCAAATACACATCAGAATTCTGGTCCAAATTCTTTACAAATATTTGTGAAGAAATAATACTAACAAAATAATATGATAGAAAAGAAGGTAGTAAGTATGAGATAATAATGGAAAAAAGATAATGAACAGAAAGGAGACTAAGTGAATTAGTTCCTTGCACCAAACTCACTCTCTTTCCCTCCCGATAGACTTTTTTTTTTTTTTTGCGGTACTGGGGGTTGAACTCATGGGCATTCTACCTCCAAGCTACACCCCCAGCACTATTTTTTATTCTTTATTTTGAAACCGAGTCTCACTAAGTTGCGGAGTGCCTCACTAGGTAGCTGAGGCTGGCCGCGAACCCGGATCCTCTGGTCTCAGCCTCCCGAATGCTGGGATTACAAGCGTGCACCACCACGCCTGGCTCCTCCCGATAGACTTTACACCTCCCATTTCATCTGTCAGCAATGTTTCCCCTACTCAACCCCTCTACCCAACCAGTTCCTATAAACTTTTGAGTTTTAGTGTCAGCATGCTTCTTCTGCAGAGAGGCTTTCTCTGACCAGTTTATCTTGACTAGATGTACCCTAAAGATCTCTCTTATCTACCCCCTTACCCTTTCCTTCCTAGTACTTAGCTGATGACTTCTAATTCTGTAGCCAGTGTTAATTGGTTGACTATTTGCCTCTCCTCTGGACTGTGAGCCCCAGGAGGTGGGCACCTCACTGGGACCTAAACACACAGTACAATATCTAGCATCCCATAAGTGCCCAATGACTACCTGTCAAATGATTAAGCAAGAGAGAGAAAGTTCAGAGAAAGAAAAGTGAAGCCAGGTGAGATGGCCATACTTGTAATTCCAGCTATGCAGGGAGGCTGCAACAGGAGCACAGCAAGTTTGAGGCCAGCCTGGGGAATTTAGCAAGACACTATCTCAAAATAGGACATAAAAAGGGCTGGAGGGGGTATTCCTCAGTGGTAGGGTGCCCCGGGTTCAATTCTCAGTGATGGAGAAGAGAAGAGAAGGAGGAGGAAGAGGAGGAGGAGGAGGAAGAGAAAGCAGACATAGAGTGAGAAGAGGAACCTTGTCTCCTGAGATGAGCACAGCCAAGGAGTCTCTCAGCTGCCCCGCTTGTTAATTTCCAGCCAGATTATTCAGTTCTGTAGATGGGCCCTGCAGAGATCAGGTACGATAGAAATCTTGGGGCAGGGTGGTTCTGAAGACAAGAGTTTATTCATCCCTGACTTAAGGCAGAGTCGTCTCCCTGTCGCCAAAAGCAGAGATTTTTTTTTTCAGCACTAGGGATTGAACCCAGGGGCATTCTACCTCCAAGCTACACCCCCAGCCCTATTTTTTTATTCTTTATTTTGAAACAGGGTCTCACTAAGTCGTGGAGGGCCTCACTAGGTAGCTGAGGCTGGCCGAGAACCTGGATCCTCCGGTCTCAGCCTCCCAAATGCTGGGATTACAAGCGTGTCTGGCTCAAAAGCAGAGATTTTTACAGTGGGAACAGTTTCCAGTTCTGTTGAATTTTCTGAAATAGCAGAATATTATTACTGAAATAAATGATAAACAATATTATAAGCATTTTGATAAATCATGATTAATATTTAGTATTCTAGATAGGAATGATTTGTCAACAATTATTGACATGGCATGTCAGGAGATGGTTCTTTGTGTCTTGTAATCCAGGTAATGGGTCACTTTGAGAAGTACCTGTCCACCCACACAGCTCTAGAAAGATCCTGCCAAGCTGAGCTGGTGAGGAAAGCGATCCAAACTCCCTAAAGGCCTGGAATCTGCGGCAGAAGGCACAAGAAAAGGGTTTAATCTGGAAAGAAATGGGGCAGCTCAGGATATGGGAAGTTGGAAGTAATCCAAGGACCCAAGAAATGACATCACTAAGGTTGGACTTTGGGGTTCACTGGTCTCCTTCCATGTCAATTGCTGTGACACACAGGTGTTTCCTCTCTGCATCCTATCTTCCCTAGCCTCTTCCTCCTTCCCCGTGAGGAGTAACGGTCCAGAGTTGAAAGTTTATGACTGAGTGATTGGCACATTCAGCACAGGGCCCTGACTCTGTCTGGATGGACAGCTGTTGTGTGTGTTCTGTTGTGGGGATACTGGCATGAGCTAATTCACTCTTTTCTGTCCATGTGTCCATTTTTCTTGTCACCACACGTTGGAGGACATCCTACAAACCACTTCCAGACTGCCCGTTCCTGAACGCTCTTTGATCGTGCCACTCACTTTATTCAAAAGCCCTTGAGTGACCCTCCCTCTGTTATTTGTAAGGGTTCAAACACCTTAGACTGGTTTTTTAAGGTCTGCCACAATCTGATCCTGTTTGAATTGCTGTTGCTGCTGCTGCTGAATCCTGTGCTGTAAGTAGGAGAGATTAAGGAGACTGTCTTCTCAGAAGGGGTCAGTTTTCTAATTGGGCCTACAGTGGTTTGGTGTAAAAAATCGTAATTCATTTTAGTAACTGATCCTGCTGGACTTGCTACACATATTAAATATCCCATGCATTTAGAACATCAATAATATCAGCTACAAGAATTATGCAGAAGTGCCCTCCATCTTGGCAAGTCTATGAAGTAGTAAATTCCATAAGTAGTTGAGACTACTTGGGAAATTTAAACACAGTACTATATCTAGAATAATATAGTGATCTCTCACCATGCTGGGTATGATCATCAGCAAGCAATGATTTAGAAAATGAGAATGATTTATATTTTTATTTTTGAGCAGTAAATTCTTTTTCTAAATTTATGGGAGGATTTAGATTTATATAGTAGACTTTACTTTCCATCATGCAGTAGTAATCTTAATGGCCACTCTCAAATTCCATCCATCTTTACACTCACCACAAACGCATTTGGAAGCTAAAATAAAGATTAAGATAGTGATTTGGATGAAATGCTTAAAATTTTGAGTTTTAGCCTGGAATATCAAACCCAGATGGTGAAATTCACCTTTCACGATGCGTGGACAGCATTTCCTTCTGAATATTTGACACATTAGGTCATTAATGCTACTCTGCCAAATATGAAACTATAGGTGAATTTTACAAATCTAAAACCGTAACGACTGCTTTAGAATGGCCGGGTATGGTGGTGCATGCTTGTAATCCCAGTACTTGGGACGCTGAGGCAGGAGGACTGCAGGTTTGTGGCCAGTCTCAGCAACTTAGTGAGGCCCTCTGCAACATAGTGAGACCCTGTAGCTCAGAGGTAGAATGTCCGTGGGTTCAGTTCCCAGTACCACAAAATAATAATAATAATAGTAATAATAATAGTAGTAATAATAATAATAATAATAATAATAATAATCAACTAATTCATTATTGTTGCATTTTACCTTTCTCTATATATTTTTTCTCCATAATGATTGAAAGTTTAGGCTCTGTTGTCAAGGTCTTTATAACCAAATCCTCGCTCTCAGTCTTGCAACATGTTAGGATATGGACAAAAGACCTAACCTCTCCATTTCTTGGTGTTCTCATCTACAAAATGGGGATAACTATGGAGATGTCATGAACATTAAATCTGTAGAAGCATATAAATGAGTACAAAGAAGACCAACAGGGGGGAGCTATTACTGTGGAATAAAATTCTCCCAGTGGGGATGGAGAGCAGAGTATAATCTTAGACAGCCTCAGAGCCCAGACAGGTGGTGAAGTAGAGTGTGTGAGGTGATTTGGTGGTAGAGCTTAAGTGCCACCTTCAAAGATCTGCAATGAATGTGCCCCTACCTACGGTGTAAACACAACACATCAAAACACTGCGTGCTAGCCACATGAGACGTCTCTGTGGGCCAGCCTTGTCCAGGCCCACGAATTGCTCACTGGTTTTGACCCCCGAGTAGCAAAAAGAGCTCCAAGTCACAGGTCCTGAGATGCAGGCTGCACATCTCTCTGTGCACACGTAGCAGTGGGACCCTGGGCCGACCGCTCACCTGTCTTGGCTTCTGTTTCCCCATGACAAGCAAAACGAGAAAATGAGGGTTCCTTCTGTGTCCGAGATTCTATTTAAATGGAAAGAAGGGATTCTCAAACCCTTTTTGCAGTTTTGAGAAAAGGCACCTAAATAGCCAAGAGCCAGCTAGCATGCGCGAGAAAACCATCCAGTGCTTAGTGGTTCCTGTAGGGCCTGTGCTGATAGAGTCTTGAATTTCAGCACCTGTCTGTCTTTCTCTAGAATTAGAAAGGAGCACAAGTGGAATGGAAGGCGCAGAGCTTCCCAGAGAAGAAGAGCCAGCTGAGCCTGGAGGCTATGCACAGGAAGAGACAGGAAGGCCCTATGTGCATCGAAGTCGAGAACTGGCCGGTAGCAAATGATCCTATCCAGGGAGGGATGGGAGGGGTTTTCGGATCCTGGTGATGCTGAGTGGCCAGGGATGCTCCAGGTAAACCTTGGACTATGTTCAGGTGGAGGAAAACCAAGCCAACACATGCAAGCAGGTATTTTAACCCTAGGATATTCTCTTCTCTTTCCTATTCTTGGGAAAACAGATTCCTTATTTGGTCTTCTGTCATTCAGAATATACCTGGGTTCCTAATCTTCTTTCTCACTTTTGTTTGTAGCAAATTACGTTTTTCAAAGATGGACACCCCAATCTACAGCTCCCATCCCACACACTGTGTTTCCAACATGAGCGACCAGGTAGGTGTTCCCTTTTCTGAAGTCTAGGTGGAGAGTACCCACCACTACACCCATAAGGTGAAGCGGAAGGAATGCGTGGCATCTCCAAGGCAGTCATGAAAAGGAAGCAACTTGTGCATGACTCTCTCCATTAAGGCACATGGCCTGGGAATCCTGATTACCATGCTGGGGAGACCATTTGGACATAGAGATGGAGATCTATACCCCAGGAACCCTAGTTGACCCAGCCAAGAACATGATTCCCTGTTCCAGATCTATCAGTTAAGAAGCCTTTGAGAAGTCCCCATCAAGCCAGGCGTGGTGGCGCATGCTTGTAATCCCAGCATTTGGGATGCTGAGACCGGGGAATCCAGGTTTGAGACCAGCCTCAGCTACCTAGTGAGGCACTCCACAACTTGGTGAGACCAGGTTTCAAAATAAAGAATAAAAAATAGGGCTGGAACTGGGCGTGGTGGTGCACGCTTGTAATCCCAGCATTCGGGAGGCTGAGACCAGAGGATCCGGGTTCGCGGCCAGCCTCAGCTACCTAGTGAGACACTCCGCAACTTAGTGAGACTCGGTTTCAAAATAAAGAATAAAAAATAGGGCTGGGGGTATAGCTCGTAGGTAGAATGCCCCTGAGTTCAATCCCCAGTACCGCAA